>JAQGBT010000150.1:0-75622 GCA_034698585.1 Disparrhopalites patrizii
CGCGGATAGCCAAAACCCCCGGCCACCTTTAGAAACCGGCCATCTTTAGAACCCGGCCATCTTTCGAGTGATTACTAGTCATAAAACCCCAACTTAACTACAGGAAAATGGTTCATATAAATTAAAACCGAAGAGAGATTGCGTGACCTTAGGCTAAGCTTTCAGGATTGTGACCATCGTGGCGCGAGGCTGGCGTACTTCCTTAAGCGTGGAAATATATCAACCGTGAAGAATCGCATGTGATCATCTCCAGCAAGCCTTAATTCACAATGAGACTACTTCCATTTTTTTAAGTGAATGAGGTACTCATCTAGATCAACGTGAACGCATCACACTTGACACTTTATGTCGTACATGTGTATTTGTCCATATAAATACAAATTACTTTCAAAGAAATACTTCTTTAAAAACCTTTCGTGAGGTGTTTCCAGTGAGTATTGTTATCTTTTCCTCTCAACTCTCACGGATAAAATAAATGGAATTTTGGTTGTTGGTTCCGGCTTTCCTTACATATATTTATTTCATTCTTTTTCATGCTGGACTATGTATCTATATTCTATACATCATTGTTGGAAGAGCTATAAGGAGTTCAGATGCGAGGAATTAGGGGTATGTCAGGACCAGGATACTCACATATACTTTCGTAGTATGTGTGTCTACACACATATGTGTAGACACATATATGTAGTCCTGTTTGTTCGCAGTTTTACTTTTTAATCCACAGTAGTTATCATGCAGAGAATATACATATGCATGGCATGTTTGTGTCTACTCAAATCTGAATGGTTGACTCTGGTCTTTAGATGAACCGCATAGTGGTGAAAAAAGAGAAGAAGGAATATATAGTCACACTCACACATGTAGGTAAACGCATATACGTACTATATTTGACAACTTACTTGTGTACAGGGTGAGATTTTAAAAAGGAGCTCTGCATTCCAAAGATTAACGCCGCTTCCCGTACTACAGACATGTATGTGCTCATGTGCAAGAAAAACCAGGAAGTCATAAACATAAGACTTTTCAAATGGTTAATGCTCACCTTGTTTATGCAATAAAAAGTACATTAGTTTCGAGAAAATTAAGTGCAGTTTCCCAAGTAATCTTAGATAAATTAACAACACCCACGATTGAAAATTGTAGTAGGAATTGTAAGAGCGTCGCTCAAAAATTGATGATGACTCAAATGTCATAAATCGACGTAGGTTTACTGCAAATACGATTTTTAGGGATACCACCAAACAGTTTTGGGACGCACCGCGGTTCCCCTTTTAATCAGTATTCAGTCTTAATTTTATGACGTGAAAAAACATCCAGATTGGTTTGGCACAGCGCATTCATAAAAACTTAAGAATTTAGATATACCCAGTATATTTCAAATTAAACAAATTCTCTGTGACCCTAATTGTGCGTATCTTTTCGCCCTAAACACTCATGTTTTAAGAAATTTGTGAAAATCAAAATACTCAAGTTGGAGAGCAGTACTTTGCGTCCACTTAAGATAAAAAAACGGCATCATCCAAATTCTCGGTAATTGCAAACCTGGGAATAACTTTCGCATCCAGTAGCGTTAGTAAATTTTATTGCCGAAGAATAATTTACTAACAAGTTAAAAGACCTGATACCTATGTATATTTTGCATTGGTACGGCACTTTCTCTACGGGAAGACACTTTGATGTTGCAAAGCAAACAGAGGTGGGATTCGAAAAATCTCACCCTGTAGTGTATAGTTATATCACGCACCTCTTCTTTCCCCTAAGAAAGCAGTCTACATCAGCTCCGCGTACGTGCATACTTGTGTCCCATTACAGGAATGTGTTAGAGATTCCTTTGAGGACTGCCACTACCACCTACTATCATTACAGGTGGAGTTTTTAAGTACGCGGAGTCTTCAAAGTATTGTATTTTTAAAGACTCCGGAAGATGCAAAGAGGGGATGAAGAAGTATGTCCTTTGAACTTGCCCTGAGAGAGGGGAGACAATTACGTATGTAATGTATACCTCTTATGTACACAAACTGCTGGTGACGATGACTACTTGTTGCTACAACATCCGGCTATCCTGGATTATACAATTGTCTCAATATATGTACTTATCCAATATACACCCCGGTTTTTGGATTCCATCATCTCGTCAAACAGAATCGTAGGACAAGTGAGTGGAATGACAGGTGAGGCCGTGAGGCTATTTAAATGCTACGAAAGATTTATGATCTATCCCCGGCATAACTTGCCATTCTATTTAACCTTCTGCAATTTGCTTTCTCTCTCTCTCTCTCTGTCGTTATCTTCACTTGAAGAAGGGGGAAGAAGAGAATAGTATGAATACGAAACATTTTTTATGTATTCCATTCTGAATCATCCCTTGAATAATCATTATTTCTTCGCTCTTTTTCGGTACATTTAATTAATGTACACGGGAACCCATACTTCCCTGTTTTAATGCAGGGGTGAATGATTTAGTTGGTGCTGAGACCATTTTACAAATTCTTAAAGCGTGAGTCACGAAAAAAATTCTGACTTCAAAATTCGGGTCAATTCGCCTATAAAAAGACAACATTGCGTACAGGTATTTTCACACTTTCCAGTGGCCAAAATTCTTCCTTTCGTAGAAAAATGTTTACTTTTTTGTAATCTGTATATATTAATGTCACTCATGTCTCCAACATACAGGTGTATGCGTAGATAATAAGTGTATATACGTACATACATGTTTGTTGTAACAATTATAAAAACCCTGTATATGAATGTGTAGTGAAGCCCATTCACCTTTTACACACACCTTGGCTGACACTAAACTACTAACTACTACTAAACTGCAGTTCAGCAAGAAAACGGTACTTCACTAATGGAATTTAACAGGTATTGGCAGTGGTATATGTATTAAAAGGTGCAAATAAAATTACGGAGAACAAATGCCGTTTACTAACAGATTTCTGTATGGAGGGAAGGGTAAAAGTATTTACACCAAAGGCTACCGTCACTCTTAAAATAATTCATAATACTACAGCAGGATATACCACAATAAATCCTTTCCTTTGGCGTTCTTGTTAAAACATTGAAAAAATTCCAGTTTCTCCTTTCCCCTTCGACATATTATTATCCCTTGCCCCATAGCATACGAGCATTTGAGTACGTTCAATGTAGTATGTATAGAAACATTTACTTTTAGACAAATCACTTTCCAAAACGCCTTTCGTCAAGAGTTTTTCAGTGACTGTTGATACCTTCACCGGCTTCACCTCGCAACTCTCACGGATAAATACAAGTTAGTGAGTTTGTGGATTCCCGGACATGTTTATTTCATTCTTGTTTCTTTTTCATGCTGGACAATGCACCCTTGTTGGAAGAACGAAGAGCTATAAAAAGTTCAGATGGGATGGATTAGGGGTATTTCAGCATGAGGATTTATATTTATTCGTACTATATATCTTTAGATGAGAATTTGTAGACACATATGTACATTTTTCTTGCTCAGACCTGTTTGCTCCCAGTTTTACTTTTTAATCCTAGTTATCATGCACAGATTGTACATAAATACACAGAGCATGTTTGTGTGAGTGCTCAAATCTGGATGGTAGAGCTTTCACAGTTTCACATGATCCCAGACTCATAATATAGACTATTTGCAACCTGCGGGGAAAGTACACGACCCCAAGTAGACAAAGCCTAACGCCGGGACGAGTTTTCACTAAGCGCCGGCACTGCGTTCTACCGGCGCTCCAACACATGTATGATGCTTTTTTTAAACTGTGTTATTAATCCCAATCCCCCACACAAATAAAGCTCAGAAAACGTTTGAAAATATGTGATTAAGGCACTGAGGTGCTAAAAAATAATTGATAACTTATTTCCAGAATAATATTGTCACGGGACATGCAGAGTGACGCGTATGGGTTGTTTTGCAGATTTTTGAGGGTGCCGTATTACATATGTATTTAGCTGTAATTAACATGGCTGAAATTTAATTTTATCGCAAGTATAAACTGGGTGTCACTTTTCACGTAAACTTGTATTTTTTGCCAGTGGTCATTCCCGTATTGCTGATATAAATCACACGGATTTTATACTTATGCAGGGTAGCTATGGACTGAGATTATAGAATTTGTTCATTCCCTTCAAGAATTTCTTTTGAAAATAATGCGGATAGCCGCATACACATAGTATTAAAATAAGAAGCAATATGAGTCCAAAAAGTTTTGCCGAATCTCCAACCGGAGAAATACAGAAGGACCAAGTGCCTTATTTTGCTCAGTTTTTGCACTGAATCCATAGTTCTTGGATAGGGGAAAAGTATATATGATAATACTAGTATTCTCTTCTTCCCTGGAAAGCCCATTTCTTACGCTACCGAAAACATTTAAAATCGTGTCATTTTGAAAGTTTCCATAAATCCTAAAAGAAATTGTGTGTACATTTTACGATATTTTAGGTAATCATATAAAAATCAAGAGATTTATTCGAGGGTAGACCCAGTACATGTGATATATTTAATATTTCGTACCTGGTACATAAAGTCTTGGACGGTCATCCTACCCGGGCGTCTCTCCAAAAACGTGAAGTGGAACTTTTGAGTAAAACATTTTTTGATAGCGTTAAATTTAGCGAGTGTGTTTCGTATGTTAAACTGCCAGATCAGTTCCGTTAGAAAAACATATGACCAACAATTGATCTCAGAGGTAACCATGATTTTTTTCTATACGGGAGAAAAAGTTTGAATTCAACCTTTCCTGTTATCGCGGTGGTTACACAGCACATTTTACAATGAACATTTAATTACTGCTGTAGTAATATGAATATATGAAGATTAAAAAGCCAGACTTAAATTCCAGCCAGAAAAGTTTTTAATCGATTTTCAGTCTGAAAAAAGGTTACTGCCGGGTATTTTTTTTTGTAAGCATCATATCTCCGGCATGGATAATCGTATTTTTATAAAAAATGTCATATTCAGATAGCAATTCGTTTGGATTCCTTAATCATGTTTTAAACTTGCCGAAATCTCATAAAACCGAGCCGTGAGCAAAATAAGGTGTCTCACCGGTGAGGCCACATTAACTCAGTTTGCAGCTCAGTTTGTCTACAATCTTCATGTGTCGCAAAAATATGTCCGGTTAAAATTTTCAGCATAATAACCTTCCGCACCCCAAATGGGGATGATAATAATGTGGTAATTTAATGGATGTAAATAACAATATCACAAATGGATAAAGTGCATCAAACTGGACTATGACATATGAGATTCCATACGACCTTTTCGTAGTATCCGGGGTGTAGCGTTGAAATTTTGTAATGAAACTTAATAAGGGAAAAGGGACTACGTTACCAAAAACCCGGTGATTTGACCCGCCCCAAGCGTCATTTAATAACGGAAAAGGGTAGATCGTATGACTTTACCCCGTACTATTCTCCCGGCCCATCACGAATTTCGGAATCAAATGAGCTCTCACTGGGAAAAACTCGTAAACCAGCGTATTTGATAGCACATACAGACGTAATGCATGCTTAGTACATTGGCACAGAGCTTCCCCGTTTGAAATTAATTATCTTAAATAGGTTCAAACTCCAACGGCTGATTCTGCATATTGTGAGCATTTCGTTTGACAGTACGTAGTTTCCGAACTTGACAACAGAGCATACCACCGGTCCGACTCATTCACAATGCAGACAAAGTCAAGTATTCCCTGGCTCCAAAACACTAGGGGTTTCTGGTCGGAATTAAATTTGTCCAGTGCACATGCTGGATCCCGTTTTCTGCCATTTAATGACATGTATTTGAAAAAACTTTGCGCACACGAGGGCATCATTGCAAAAAAAGCTAAAACCCGGGCCAAACTAATTTCCTCATTGAAAATCTTCTCTTGTAAGGCAAAAATCGTACACCAATACCACTCTGTCAAATAGTCTGTAAGATTTTCAACCTGGAGGAATAAAACACTAAACAAGATGTCATCCTTTTTAATGCCGAATTGTTGTGCTTCAGCCTCATCATTCAGTATGATTAATTTATCTCCAAGTTATACACATATTTTATTGTGCATTAGGTGCACATTGCTGGCAGATAGGAAGAGCGATTTATTGCCCCAAACCACAGTGAAAATAACTACTTCAAAGCTTCAAAAGTTACACAAATTCAAATCAAACCGGCCTGGTTTATAATCTCATTTTATTTATCGTAAAATTCAGAGACTTAAATATAAACATCGAAAATAATAATGTTGTTGGGGTTTCAGAGGGTGACGCGCACTCAGGGACAATTTCACACAGACTCTTTTTCATACAAATGATACAATGGACAGAACAACCCAGGCGTCCTGAATTTATCCGAAAGGCCATACACATTCTTTTGCACACGCTTTCTCAATGCATGTTTCAAACAAGGCAAATTCATACAACTAAAATTCGGTCAACCGCTAACGCATATTGTAAAATGCACAAGTGTCCGGAACGTAACATACATATACATAGATTATTCAGTAATTTTCAAGTCAATACATTCCGAGGTTGTAACTATTAAACTATAACCCGTGATTGAAGTCCTATTTGCGCTATTCTAGGTGGTTTATTAGCGCCTGTGTACCTATGTACATACATAGGTACTGCGATATCGCGTACTGCGATACATAGGTACTGCGAGTTATATTTTTCTCCCCAATCTTCTTTTGAAATATTTGAATAGCGGCAAATCCCCTCAATTTAGTCGAAATATATCTTACTAACATTACGCTGCTTAAATACTTTACATTATGTCCACTTCTTAGCACTTGGAATGTGCATTTAGCACTATACAAAACCTGCTTCGTCGGTACCAATGTTATCTCGTTCAAAATTATTGCCGCAATGCCTAAATCCTACCCAATTTGCAAGTTTCTATTGGTTCCCGCAAACAATGATGAAAGGTGGCTAAAGAGCGTTCGTTACTTTCATGTAATGTGTTAAAATGTCTTGCTTAAATTATATAAATATCTCTTTGCTATTTACATTTGAATAATGTATTATAATCTGTTACTCATAACGTCGCGTAAGATCAACGATATTAAAGTGTAAACAGCCGTGATATTTACGTATTATAAGTAGGGCCGTAGAACATTAATCAACATATTGCATGTACGCGATTAATGTATTACTTAACCAACATTCACACTTGTATTCACGTTATTTGGGAACCAAAATAACCTTGTTACTTGGGTATGGTATACATTTTATGTAAAATTGGGGTTTATTGCGAATAACTGTCCATTCATCTTTTAGTAGTCTTAAACTGCTTTTTTATAGTGACATTATGATACTACTATGGCTGTTAGGCTGTGCAATCAATTTTTGAACGAGTTGCAACGTAATGTTTTGCGTAAACACTAATACGCATTGGCAAACTATGCTTCCCGAAAGTTGTACAATGAACAACAACAGGACAAGTTGTCATTATTAACACGTTCTGGTTAGTTTTTCAATTACTATTAAAGAATTTTTTTCAAAAATATGATTCCAGGATCCAGGATGGCCTTCTTGCATGAGCAATGCACTGTTCCTAAATGCGGTCAGTCGGTCAGTTATAATTTAATTGCCATGCTAGTATATAGCTTTAATAATGTCGACTGTTTTTTTATTTCTGCTTCTAAAAGATATGACGCTATATTTTTTAAACGATAGATGGCGCATAAATGTTTGCCATAACTCCCTAATAACATCCAACGTTTGTCAAAATATTTTTGTTGCGTCTACAATAAATTTTAAATGCCGGTGACTGTACTCACCGACAAAACCACATTTAGGGAGAATAATCAATGTGCTCATTACTACTATTAGTATTAATAATTCGCAGCTTAGCAGTAAGTGAGAAGAAATTTTGTAAAATTGTCCGAAATCTTTGTATGAATAGCGTCCGGCTTTATTTTTCAGTCGTACCTAATTTCATATTTACTGAATTGTCTGCTGACCGTCAATTTGAGTGTGTAATTTGAGTTTCAATTTCCAGTTTAACCGACAAACGTTTTTGTTGAAATTTTCTGTGTATGAAATTCCCCTTGACAGAAATTACACTCACCGAAACACTTGTGTGAAATTGTCTCAGGATAAAAAGCCTTACAGAGGCTACAGATCCCGTGCAAACACCCTTTGATATTTTATTACATTTTTTTTTATTGTGTCCCGAGTCCCGATTGCTCCATTTCAGGGCAACACAATTTCCGGTGGGTGCTGGATTACATTACCCATTGATAGAATTTGCATTGCATGACACTGTTTTGCGAATGAAAAGAATGGGCAATGGGCACGTGCACCAATGATTTGGACATTAATGAAATATTTTTGTGCCATTTATCATTGGGAATTGGGACTATCTTCATATTATCCGTTTACAGAAGCATTGTGTGGCAATTAAAAAGGGAAAAGATTGTTTCCTGAACTTCCGGTTGTGTGAAATTCAGGCTGCCTGTGATGCAGTTTGCACGGAGAACTTCGAAATCGTTCCAGGTCAATTTGTCGAAAACTCATGAACGAACTTTTCCTGGACGTATTGTCTGTCTCCCGTAAACTAAAATAAGTTAGAATTTAATTATTTTATCAACTCTGCCGCTGTAGAAAAATTTCATGATATGAAATATGAATCCATTTAATTTAATTCAATAATCGCAGTGTCTTCTACAGTACCCTAAAATCATACACCAGTTTTTGTGTTATTAGTTACAGCAACATTGACAGCAATGTTGACATTACAGCAATATTGACTGCATATAGATACATACATAAATCAATTCTGCGGTATTAGCAGTTACCCAAAACTGCTGTAAAATTCCAGGAACTATATATGTACATATATTCATCTTCAGTTTAAAAAATTAATTAAGAGTATCAAGTATCAACTTAATCCTTTCAGAATAATTTCTTGAACTAATTGCGTCATTTGAGTGGCATCTTATTATGTTAGATCGATCGAGTAATTTATCATAAAATAAATAAAATGCAAAAACAAAAGGAATACTAAAATTCTTTTCTCGTTGTTCTTCATTCCCGTCCAATTCATCGAGAAAAAATGCGGAGACGGATGATTGCATTTGTATTTAAATTCTCTTGAAATTCCAGGCAAATAAAAAGGCAAACAAGAAAATGTCGAAAATAAAACAAAGGCAGCTCAGTTATATATGTGGCGTAACCATTTTGAGTGACGACACGTTCTTCAATTATTAAAAAGTCAATTACCGGGAAATTGATTCTGGCTGGTTATTTTAATTATTTGTTGTCATTTTCTTCTTTAAAACATGGTGACAATTCTTGCAGTGCTTGTTGAATTATTTGTTGAGAATAGGGCCTGCAAATCGTCTCAGAGAATAATGGAAAGGGACATTGTTAGCATATACATAAGCTGTTAGCTAAAATGTGCAATGACTTTCATGGATGCTTTATTATATACTGGAAAGTGAAACGCAGCGGAAATTCCCATACCCACACGCGGTGTACGTCATTTCCTTCGTGCTCAAAGGACGCTGCTCCGGAAAAGAACGTAACCCACGTTGGAAGGTTATTTTGGTTTCCGAATAGCGTAAATACAACGGTGAAAGCTGGTGAATGAATTATTTCCCACGTTCATATATCGTGTTGTTGTCCTACTTAAATTACGTAAATCCTAAAATCCTACCGTGTTACGTGTTACTTATCGTCCGTTACACCATATACCACCTAATATTAAAGTTATAGTACTAAACGTGAATAACCGCAATGTTTACGTGATTTAGGTAGGACACCAGCACGTTGACATTAACGTGAGGAATAAGCTATTTCGTCAACTGTCACCAGTACATTCACGTGATTCGGGAGTCGAAATAACCTTGCTACTTGGGAGAAGTACAGATTAAAGGCATGATTTTCGGAGAAAAGTTGCATTCCTTTCAGGAGAATGGATTAATAAACTGACCGGATGCATTTGATACAAGCGCCGTACATTTGAGGCATGCGGCGAATTTTAAAAAATACACGTCGTGAATATTCTTAATACACGCGTATGCAGTCGTATGTTTGGTAACGTACGCACATATTTAAATGGAAATTTCAAATTATATACCGGCAAGATAATACCCACTGAGATAGTATTGTTGGCTTGGGACGCGGAAGGCCTCAGGCATGGATGCTATAAATTATAAATACTAAATACGTAAATTCTTTTTGAGTTGCTGGATAAAAAGTGTAAGTACTACCGCTGCAGGTTCAAAATTTCTATTGGAATTAAACCATTAAGTTGACTATTATTCTAGGACAGCGGAAATTTGCAGGCAAAGTATTATAAAATTATAGTAACAATAGTAACAGCAACAGCAATAATAACGCTTTGTTTCGGACAGTACCAGCAAATAAATTATCCTGTGACAATACTGGAACCGAAATTCGGCCCAGGATATAAAACTGTTTCAAAATATAATCCTTATCAGGTGAAAAATTTGTAGTTGAAAGGCAGACCACAAAAAACAGGAGGACAAGAAAAAGTGCCATCCTGGGAAGAATCCAAACGTCACCAAAATGAACTAATACTAATAGGCAACCCGGGAGGATTTCCCTCTGATTTCGGAAATCCCTCGAATATCGTTACCCGCCAAGAGAGGAGCACAGAGGATAAGTAAAAGTATCCCCGGAATATCCGTGTCATTAATGCAGTAAAACCAACTCGTCTTCTAGTAAAATCTTCCGTCTCACTTTTCTCTTATATCTCTTGTTCCATTACCTTTCTCTATACTATTAGTTCAGCAGAATTCCTCATTTCTCCCTGCTTTTGCCCGTCATTTCTTTCCATTTGTCTCGCTTATCTCTCTCCTTTTGTCTCTCACAGCAGCATACATTACTTGGCTGATTGTTAGCTAAAACAACAGCAAAATAACAAAACAGAGCGCAAAAGCGAGACAAAAAGGAAAAAGAGAACAGGAAGGCAAGAACAAAAGAAAAACAACTACAGGTTTACAAAATCATCAACATAAATTTGCCAAAAATTTTCTGAAATTGATACACTTATGCCTTTTTACCCTTGCCGGATGCCTGCATGAACCGCCACAAAATGTTCCGCCTGCCTGCAGACTGCCTAATTAAACCTATGCCTTGCATGCACCCGGCCGTGTCCACAAAAATTAATGCTTTTCGAGTTTAAAAAACTTTTTGTGATGATGCAACGTCTGTATTTACTTTAGTTAAACATTAAACTCTCCAGAAGCAGAAAATGTGCCGCAATTTTATTTTCCATAATTTCACATCAGCTTTTGCAAATGCTAACACCAAACACCTGTAGGCGTTTTTTTTTTTTTTTAGAAAAGTCAAAAGTCTTTTTTTTAACCTCCCTAAACATATTTATGTTTTTATGTATTTTATCGTTCCTAAGAACAAGCAAGGCTGCCCATGGCTGATTACAGGATTTTGGATTTGGGTTAAGCAACACCAATAGCCAATAAAATCCAACTAGCTCAATAGTCCGGTTAACACATAAAAATGAAAGGAATGGCGAAAGTGATTATTATAAATTATAAAAAAAACTAATTTGCTAAAAAAACACAATTAGCATGAACGAAGGAGTAATCGGGAGTGAAAATCGTACCCTATCAATATAACCAGGTTATTTTGGCTCCCCGATAACCTAAATGTAACGATCGGAGTTGGTTAAATAACCTGATGTTTTCCCCATGTGAAATCCTTTAAAGGTAAAATCATCTCAAAAGAAATGTTGAATGTTGTTTTTACAAATTACAATTTACTACTTAAACTAATAATAATAAGGATGGATTCCCGCGTTGGTGTTTTAAAAAGGTAAAGTTATTATCAATTTTCTCTCGCGCTCTGTGTTGCCCTGACTCAAAACATCCATTTGTTGATTAGCCAAAGTGGTAAATGCTGTAAATTGTTCAGCCCCAAACGGCGTGGACAGTTGGTGATCCTTTGTGAGTAGTAAAAAGGTATTTTCTGAAGAAAGATGTGATCGTAAACAAAATAACAAAACATCCTTTGGATCCCTTTCCAGCCACCCACCAAAGCAGGATGAGCAAGGAAGAGAAGCAAATGATAAAAGACTTCCATGTGAAAGCCCAATGCCCAAACATAAAAAGGATATGTATAGGGATACAAACGGGTAGAAGTCCTTCCTGGCACACCCAGAACTCTTTGCGGTTTGGATCGTAATTGCGTTTTAATTCCTAATCTTCCCCAACACATCCCATCACCTTCCATTGAAAGTGATTATGTAATGAATTGTATATGACAACATCCGAATTTAACAGATTCCCATCCAGCCCGCTTTGCTTCTCCATCCTGCACCATTTGGCTTGTGGACAATTATTTTTCCTCTCTCGAATATATCCTTTATATCGTCATCCAGCAGATCCCAAAACGTGCCTGGGGCCTACACTACACACTATAGCCACACCGTAAAAAGTGAGTAAACAGTGAATCTTTCTACATGTGAGTCTTCATAAAAACTAAAAGTTTTAAGTCGTAAGTACTTATCTTATATGTATATATTGGTATATAAAAAATATATAACAACTGTTCAAACTAATACCTATACGAAGATATAAAGGGCTGAATATATGCAAGTAAACCATACCTTGCCTCACTATTTCCTTGGTCTTTTGGCTGGTCTAAAGAGAAAATAGTGGATAGTGTCTCACTCTACAGAATAAAAAGTTCTTGCTTGTAAGCACATTTTTTTTTTTTTGAAGGATGATAAAACGGAGAGTAAGCTCGCAGTTTGCACAACTTGTTTGTCATTATCATTAGTGTCCTCCGCTTGTTCTTCCCTGTAAATTTTCTGTCTTCTGTAGTAGTTTTTTTTTTTTGGTTTCACTCTTTATTACAAACTAAAAAAAAATATAGTTTTAGTTACGGAGACAATAAAATAGATTATTTTATTACACTCTCATTACCGATTACGCTTATACATTCTATTGTTACAGTAGGTTGTAGATTGTACTTCAGCGTGGGAGGAAACAAAAAAAAAAAGGAGAAAAAAAAACAGAAATATTTTTGTACAATTCCGTTGTTGTTATTGTTGTTTAGTACGGTATAGTAGGAGATAATTAAGTAATAATAATATTATTATTACCATTAGTACAAGAAAGGAGAACCCGCAATTCAAAGTACAATTGAAGAGAGTTATGAATCATTGTTATCATTGTCGTGGTTAAAGTACCCATTTTTTCTATTATCTTTGGAGTGGACGTGCATTTATCGTGGATTAGTTATTAATATTACTTCGTAGTAGACAAAAATTTATTGTTCAGAGTGTGAATGTGCCATTGGTTTATTTGCAGTCGGAGTACCAGAGACAATTTAAGGGAAGTTAAAAGAGGATAGCAAAAGGGGACACTTTTTTATTTTGTTGAACAAAAAAATATTTAGCTGGGCTCCAATTAAGTAGACCAAAAGCCAAAAAATACGGAGAACTGGAGACTTTTTTCGGTGGTTGTTTGAAACATCTTGAAATCTGAGATCGACGGGGAATCCAAACGCTTTTTGCCACATTTTTATAGTTGTTGTTACTGTTGTTGAAATTTTTACTTGAGCCAAGCCAAGATGAGTTTGAGTCCAGTGGCAAGACAAGTAACCCAGAGTCAAGCAATTCCCTCCAGAAGGATGGTTATTAATAGTGCGAGTCAGTTACCCAACGATTACTCGACGACCCCAGGGGGGACCATTTACTCCACCACGCCAGGAGGTAACACAAAATCCGAATTATTTATCCGAAATTGCTTATTAACCTAAACATACTTTAATGTACTTGTACCATAATATACATACTCTGATGAGAGTCTGGTGTTGTTCTCCGGTTTCTGATGACTCGATGGGAACTTGGGGTGTGCGTTTTTTTTGTGTGTTTTATGGTGTGGTAACAAAGAAAAGATTCCTGTGTTATATTTAAAGTGATGAAGGTCGGAGTGTCGGAGGGAATACTAGGGAAGAACACGGATCTTGTACATGGTTGGTCATGGTTAGGGTATAAGTATTGAGATGATAGTTTAATAGTATCAACTTGATCAAACATATATGGTTTGCATCATTTCTCTATACTTTCCACATCTTTCGCCAATATGCTGTGTAAAAACAGCGAGTGCGTTGTACTGGCTATATCCACACATTGATGTTTGTTGTTCAAACGTACTGAATGAAAACACAATTTATCATTTTTTTTATTAGACGACGCAATAAACGGAGTAATAAAGAACGGCTTAGTACGATTTTTGTGAATTCAATAAAAGAAGAAGAAGAACATCGCGGGTGTATAGGAACGTCTAGATCTGATCGTCTCTGTTGGTTTCTACTATTTAGAAATATGTGATGGAACTCTTTATCATTGCAAATGAAACGTACATATTTAGCTGAGGACTTTGCTGTCGCGTGGAGATAATCGGATTTTATTTGTCATTCATGTGTATTTCTATAAAGTGCGTGGATCAAGCACAAGAAACTTACATGCTAGCTGATCTGCAAAGGAGCACGTGTTGTTGCATCTTGGTTTACCTTCAAAATCATTTCGGACAAAGAATCTAGTATAGGGTAGAAGAGTTATTGTTTTGGAGTATCACCAAACCAACTCATCGCAATTGCAGTGATTGTTTCTATGCGTTTGGTGTGCAAAAGATCTGCGTATATAGGTGATCTGCGTGGTCTTGTTCTCGTCTTGTCTTCTACAAAGGCGAGTCGAGAGAAAAACAAGAATAAACAACGTACGATGTTTTTTCGCCATTCATACACACTAGGCACACGGTACATATATGTGGGTAAAAAATATTTCTAGAGTGATAAAAGTACGTGTGGAGAAAAATTGTTGCTATGTAAATGTCTCCTTGCTTGTATCACGATCACGTATGTTGAGCTTGGCAAAGTTCAGTCAGTTTGTTTCATATATTAACTCTGCTAATGGCGTGGCTGTTGCCAGTTGCCAGTGTGTATATTATTTAGACAACATAAAAAAAAGGCCATGCCTTGTAAATGCATGCATGCGACTACCAGCTCAACTAGCTAAAAAAGGTAGAAAGAAACACGTGGAATTTTTTTCGGCGGAGCAAGTAGTGAGAAAATAAATAGTGTTGGCGCTTTAGAGCTTTATGCAATATGCGTGAACAAAAAAACATACGTTTTTTCCTGTTAAAGGTGAAGCTGCGAAAATTCTATGTTTGTATATATGTTGAACAGACATACATATAATATATACACCTTCCTTTATGTTCATTTATTTGTTTCTCAAAAAGGCTATGTACATAATACTCGATACATATTATTCGTGTAGTCCCTATGTCCCTATAACCATATCGTGTTTACGTATACAAACCGCGAGTTTTTAATAACATCTGTATCACTCACCACCTGTTGTTCGCGTGTTTTTTTATAAACTGTATTATTGTTTGTATTGAGATTAGTCTAAACTTAACTTGACTAACAAAGAAAAGTTTTTAATTGTTTTATCCAGCTAGCTATAATGTCAGCACCGGCGACCATTAGATATATGTATGTATGCTAGTATTTTGGTTGGAAAATGTCATACGTTGCATTTATTATGTTTACACTTATTCGCAGACATCCACAATTTTTTTTTTGGATTTAAAAAACGCGTGAAGAAAACGGAATGGTATTATGCATAGAACAGAAATTGTAAGCAATAGACAAGTAATCCAGACTAAATTCATATTAGTATATATGAATAGTGAATAGTAAACAAGGAAAGTTGAGAGTCGACTATGCCGTTGCTGATTAATCTGGAAAAGTACTCTAAGGGTAAATAAAAAAAGCCGTGATCAGGCTATACTTATGTATATGTGCAAATGTGTATAGTATATACATACAACAGCTTCGGACCAGATGCACTTGGATACAAAATGTATACGGGAATGACAAATGCGTAGATTATAGAAAAATATTTTTTTCACCTCCTGTTGCCAAGTGGGCTTGTACTACGCTTATAGCATCAAGGCCATTAATGTTTACGCGGATTGCAAAGCACTTACGTATACAATTTAGTGTTTTTGTCTTGGTGAAACTTATAGGAATGTACATGTCTGCTCCCCACCACCATCGCTACGTAGTTTAGTGGATTTTGTCCTGTATATTATATGCAAAAAGTAGTAATTAGTCATGTCTCACACCAAGATATAATTTCTCCGACATTATCACTGATATACATATCTGTAGTCAGCCACTCAGTGGAAGAAGCCTGTATGCCTGAAATTTGATACGGTTTAAGTATCACCAACACAAACATTCGGGCATGTGCACGTCCGTTTTATTAGTTGTGTATAGAGTTCGTACACTTAAGTAAATCTGAAATCAGTACATACTTTTAAAAGCCCGTACAAAAAATACCGACTAAATACATAATGCGTAGGTTGCCAAGAAACATGTTATCCCATCTCTGCTCTGCTGTCCCGGGAACTGTGTTGTAATCAGATAACGAGAAAATAATTTATTCCGTTGCGGAATTTTATTACGGATCTGGGGAAAAATTCCCATCTTGATCCCGTAAAGTTATGTTTTTCTACGTCAAAATCAACGATTTACAACGATTTTGTTCAAAATCAACGATTTTTGACAAAACCGGCCTATAAAATATTTTTATCACAAAAACCACTGATTTGTGTTGTAATTTAAAGGTAAAATTTGCTGTGAAACAGCTTCTCTAATTTTATTTTTGTTCCTGGATCTGGATGCAGAATTAAAACATCGAGTTTATCGAAAACCATGAATTTTGCACTTGGCGCGGAAAAGTCGCTCAACGTAGATCAATATTTGTCGGATCGGGATGACATTTTCCCTAGATCTACAATAACATTCTGCATAGAATATACATGTTTCCCTATCTGCAAAATTGCGTGGACACTCGGCGATTGTGCTTGTTCTTGTGCTCCTACCTTCTACAGGCGTATCTATTATGTATACATAAATACATACAGAGTCAATTTTACGCAGTACTTAAACCATGCCGTTTGTTTATGTTCCTCCCTGTAAACTGCAAAATGAATCGCAAAAACAGGAAATTTTTAATGCAGTCTCCATGGCCAGTCACCAATACTTGTACGTAGTACGTACACCCACTCCAATATAAGATAAGAATATATTATGTAATCGTGCAACCAACTTACATACATGGGACATTCTTTGTGGAACTGGCGGGTGGTAAAAGTTACAAGTATCAATGTGATAAAATGTCAGAATAGCATTAAAATGTAAAGACTTTGTACTTGTGTTGACTTTTGTCCACATTTGGTGTTTGGTTCGGTAATCAGGGATGTTATTCTCGAAAGGATCGTAGATCGTAAGTCTGTAGGAGATGGTGTTGCATTTCTGATTTTTTCGAGATTGAGCTCCATGTTAATAACTTTTTTTTACAAGAATGAATTCCGAAATTGTCACGAGGCGTACTGGTCACACGTGTAGGCTTTACGAAGCAACCCGCAGATGTTGACACTCTGATGACGATGTAATTAAATAGGATGGAAGTAGGCACCAGTGTACCCCGTAGCAATCTCATAATTTGTAAATTTCTTTATCAACGTTCTTCCCCCAAATTAGCATAAAGCTCATTGGAACTCATAAAACAAGCAATTTTAAGATGTAAGTAACTAACCAAGAGGCTGCTTCACCTTTTAAGTTCGGAGCATATGATAGCCACATGAAAACAAAGTGATTTTCTAAAACATTTTTTTTACGCAGCTATGGTTTAGCCAGCCCGACCTCGGTGAAAAGTCATTCCTAGATAGTAGATAATCCAAGGCCACATCTTCCAAGCTATATTCTAAAAGGGAGACCGGTCATTTGCATGTGTGAGATGCAGTCGGATAGACAGAACGCCTCAGAGCGGGATGTGTCATAAGTCGTACATCGTACTCTGCTTGGTGTCCGTGTCACATCCTATATTTTCCCGCAAAATAGTTCACGCATTCGAATGATTTTATATGACTATAGGGATAAAGGAAAATATGTATACCTAGGTATATGTATAAATAACTTCAGGTGTGCAATGCTCGTTTTTTTATTTGTGGAGCAGAAGGAGAATTCTCACCAGGACCAACGAGTTTTTCTCAGGTCTCATAGATGCACGAAATAATGTTTTGACTTAATTTGTGGCACACATTAATGTTTATATATTTGGGCCCAAAGTAGTGTTTTAACTCTGGAAAAAATCATAATGTCCGAATTTTTATTTGTCGTGTTTTATTTTATTTTATTAAAAATTATTAAAGACGCTTGGCCCATGGTTAAAGTATTTTTAAGCGTTGTGGAAATGTAGGGCTAGGGTGGTATAGATGTTTGCTGCTACTTTGTACATATTAACCTTATGTCGTATTTACTACTTTCTACTTGCCTCAAAGTCAGAACTTAATCCTGACACCTGACACAAGTATGTCGGATCTTATGTGAGTGCCATTTCCATATGTTATACGAATCTTATTCAAGTTTAGCACGCTACTGGTATTCGACTGAATTTGCCGTTAAATCCTGCATGGAAAATAATATTGTTCGTGTTTACTGGGGGAAATGGGGAAAGTGGTTATCAACATGTTTCTTTCGTCCACCGATTTTTTTTTTTGCGCGTGGCTTGAAAAACAGTATAACTTGGCCAATAGTGGTGGCATCGAGTTGAAATGTTTTTAATAGATCCGCAAATCTATAATGAAATTCTGCACGGGACTCTTATTCGTTGAATAAATGTAGGATCGCCTTTCATAGGAAAATTATTCGATTAACTCAGGTTGCTTGTGTACATGCTTGCACATTTTCTTCGTTACAGACAAAAGGGGGTGTACGGTATACATTATTTATAATTAATATGCAATTTGTCGTTGTTAATAGCAAATGCAGTTACCCAGTTTGGATATTTGCAAGTGTCTAATCCGGATGTGTGTACTTTTAGGAACTCGAATCGTGTACGAGAGGGCCTTCTTGATGCAGTTGAGAAACTCACCGATGGCAAAAACACCTCCTAAAAATATTCAGTTTATTCCGGGTGTATCTCCTACTAAAGCCCTGCCGCAATCCGGTTATATTGTCAGAGATAATACTATGTCTATTCCTGTTGACAACCTGACGGATAAAAGACGTGAGTTTTTGTTATTGAAAAAAATAATTATTTAAAATAAATTTAAACTAACTTATATATGAATCCCTTATGCTCTTGTATTTAAGTGGAGTATTTTTACTTATAATATGCTTGCGCCTTATGGAATGTGAATTTGATACATTGGTATACATATATATATAGATGTATATATATATATATATATACATGCATATACATACATAGTTCGGTATGTGAAATGCCATGGCCATGCATGGAGACACGAATCCGTATGTGGTATAGTTTATATTGACTTTTTTTTTGGATGTAAAGCTTCCAATATGAATATTTGCCTTGAATTCTTGGCATGGAATGAGATCTGAAAAGTTCGAATATGTAATTACATGTTTTTTAGAATGAAGTATTAATGTATGTTATATATGTGATATTGCGTGAAATTAGTTAAGGTTTACGGTAAACACGATCGAAACAGCTAAAACGTTTGAAAAAACAAATCAAGGTGCCATAGCCGTCACAAAACGATTGATATGTATGTATAAAACCAAAGCTTTTTCTAGTAGTCTGTAGGACATTATTTTGTACTGCTGTCCAAGCAGAATATCTTGTCAGGTGCGACGAAATCATGCTTTACTCAAAGTTAAATATTCAACTAACTTACTGGTAAGCCAGAAAAATTTGTAGATCTATGTCCATAATTGTAGGTTTTAAGTTACCAACGATATGTCAGTGTTATACATAATTTATTAATATTAAATCCTTTCAGTCTAAAATGTGACGTTATTATTGAAACGAAGAGTTTCAGTTTCTGTTTTGTCACTTATATATGCAAGGGAAGGTCTGTAGGTCTCATTATAGAGGGAGTCTACATTTGAGAGCTATAGAAACAAAACCAAATATATTCAAGAAACTTTAAGAAAAACTGTTCCGGGGGCTGCCGTATGGAAAACTGTGTTTTCGAATTTTGTTAGACTTATGTAAGAGTGCGCTGGTGTAATATAGTGTTTTCGTGGAAAATTCTCAAATTGACTTGTATGGTTTTGCTTCCGTATAAGTTATATGATGAATGATGACCGCAATTGCGAACAGTTTAAGGACCAGACAAACTTCATCCTTATGCACTCTAATCGTAATCATTATGATTTATGTGAGCTATAGGCTTTCAATTAAATTCAAGTACAAAAAACTATGACTCAACCCTACGTCTTATTATATTATATCTCATAGCCGTTATTGAAGTTTAGGATTCTGGCTGTCCTGCATTGCGCGCTACCGAACAGTCGAAACTCCACCGTGCCCCGTGCCTTAATCCATATAAATATATCCCAACTCATAATTGGCTTTCTGTATTGAAACATGAACACCTGTTTTTTTTCTTGTAGGTGACCCCGTTGCTGCCTCGGATTCAGAGCAGTTCGAAATGGACTTGTAAAAGGAAATACAAAAAATATTTTCCTTCCTTGTTTTTTCTCGTTTCGTATTACTCGAATTTAAAAAAAGAAATATATTATTCTTAACATTACTTCCCTTTTTGAGGCTACTCCTCATATTGTGTACTGCATGGACAAGCCTACACGTGTATCTTTCGAAAGTCTATTATTATTAAATGTTGAATATTGTTATTATAAGAATACAATATACACGAATACACTTTGTAGCAATACAATAGCATACATATTATTGTAATTACATACATAGTTTCTTGCGATTACCGTCGGAATTATAATTTTCATGTTTAAATGCGAAAGACGTGCAAATTAAAAAAATACAAATTTTTGGAATCTTCAAATCAATTAGTATGTATTTACTACGTCCAGTGCAACAATATTTTTTTTTTGTTTTTAATGCTTATCTTGGCCGAGTTTCAATTATACAAAAAAGCTTTCGAAAAGTAAGATGCAGTTGTAAAAATGTGTCCAAAAATGTCCTCTCGTTTCAATTTGTATTCCATGGTAGCTTGATGGGAAGATTAGTCATCGACACAGAACCGAATGTTTCAGACTTAAATTTTTCAAAGACGGCTTTGTGACTTCCTAATGCTGCCTCGTAGAAAGTTGCGTATAGACAGTCAGCGCACCTCTGAACGTCCGATTTTACATGCGGCGAAAGTGCACAAAGGGAATCGTCCCAAAATGGTCCCTACATTTGATTTCGGAAAGTCGAATTTAACATTGCTTCATTACTAATATAAGTACATATTTACTCTGCTAGCAAAGTAAGGACATAAGTGGAATCTAAATATTTTAAATGGACTCACATGGTTAGCTAGTCGGGCCAGTGCAACTGCACTGGTCGCTATTAAGCTCGGCAGGACTGATGTGTAGCTTTCCCCATCAACCAATGTCAACTCAGCGAGATAAATGGATAGACAAGTGGTCTGTGAATCCAATTGCAAAAGCGAGCAATACGCTTTGACAAAATCGTAGGTTGTAGGAGGCATCAAGTCAAAATTTAGAGCTTGTAAGATGATTTGTTCCATGCGCAATATCTGTGAAAACGCAGATTAACCAGGGTTATCATACTAAGAGGTGGTTATCAATAGCATGTTGCAAAAGAAAGAAAAAAAATGATTTAATAAACTGTCGTACCTGCTCCTTTGTATACGTGTCGTCAGTGATATATACAAAGTCCTTAATTCCAGGAGGACCTATTTCTTCGTATTTACATGCGATAAATAGAGACGCGGTACCGACCAATTGTAGCTTGTTTTTTGGAACATTCATTTTTGAAAGGAACCGATCTATAATACTAGCGGTTAAAAACAGGGTATCCTGACAGCAATCGAACTCAATAGTAACCTCGACGATCCAATCAATCAAGATCGAACGCATGCGATGTGAGATTTCCTTTTGCTTCTCCATGTATTTTCTCGGTCGCACACGGTGCTGAATATTCGCCCAATTGGTGAGAATGTCAAAGAGATAGTCTGGTTGAAAAACATTAAGACAAGATCCTAATGCTCTACTGGGTGTATGCTTGATCTTCACTTCACTTGAAACATCATCACTCTTAGTGTCCATTGGTTCTTGTACATCATTTTCAGTTTGACTTTGAACAAGTGTCACAGCGGATTCCGAAATCTTGCAGGATGATGGAAGCTTAATAAAGCGATTACTGCTGCCGGATAAATCCTGCAAGGGCTGTCTCCTAGATCCAAGAACGTCATTGTTGTTGCCCAACCTTTTCGCCTCCACAGGTTTGAATGGTATTCGAGCTGGTTGCTGTTGTTGTTGCTGCTGTTGCGGAAACAGTGAAGAGGTGTTATTTGAAAATGAGAAGTAGTTGTGAGTAATACGAAAGTTAACCCGAGCTGGGGAGCGGTATGGATGGGTCCGTCCAGAGTTTCGAAGATTTTCATTTTCCATTATTCAACCACTTCAACGATGTACTGACACAAACCCAAACTTTTGTTCGACGGACTGTCGATGTTTTGTGAGAATTCAAGTCACGTACCGGAACACACCTCAAACTTATGTAACTGTAGCATTACGAATCTCGACACAAAACCATTTCTCACCACTGAACTCACGAAAGAAGTCGGTGCTGTATACTAAAGACAGAAATTTATATTTCACGCTGATCAGAACAACAAGAGTCCCTGTTCTTGGACATTGTTTCACCTACCAATTTTAACACAAGTTCAAGTCGGGGATCCTGACAATCCAACACCTCAAATTTTGAATGAAAAGTGACTCCAATCTTCACCCCTGTCTTCTTTTGTCCAATGTGTCTTGTAATTAACTAATTTCAGACTTGATATTCCTTCCTGTCACTTAAAACAACCTTTGTAAGTGGTGTTGGCATTGGCATGTTTCCCTCTTTTTAGGAACAACTGACGTTTCCCAGTACAAAAAAAAAACTCTCAAACTATGCCATCGTTTTTACGAATTTACATGTTGGCATTGTACAAGCACTGATTCTTCCACGGGAACACAATAGATAAATATGTTATGATTTTTTCCACGTATAATCCTACCTTTACCCAGGACAAACGTAATTAAAATAGTTAAAAAAAATAAAGGTAAAAATAACACTTGGTTAATTAAAGGAAAAGGAGGATTACAGAGAGAAGTATCAGAATCAGAATCCCAAAAGAGAACAGGCAAAAAAAAATATATTCAAGAGGCGGCATACAGGCTGACTGAGAAACGACCGTTAGAAAACCGCCCGTCCCATTTCAAATTCAACTGTGGAAAGCCAATGAGAAGCCGAGTTGGAGGAAATACTGAATTCTTCCCCTGCTGACAGTGCTACGCATATACATACGAATATGGGTGTTTAAAAACTCATACAAAACATGCATGCCACTAAAAAAACAGCTCATAAACTCAATATATAATATACATATAGCTCAAAATCTACAGTCGCACAAAACACCCGCCCGTCAACGCATCAACGTTGTCCAAGTCCTCTGCTGAAGGATTAAACCCGGGGCCCGCCGTTTTTATGAACAACGAAAATTCTACCAAAAACTACGTTGCTGAGGTATCCCGGGAAATCAGGATCAGATAAAAGGTAAAAAAGGATTAATAGTAAAACTGCGGGTAAAGGAAAGGATTGAAAAAAAGTGTAGCGCGGGATGGCGGGATGGAGTTGTGGAGTTGATTAATTATGAGTTTAGTCTGTAGTTTGAACCGACGAAAAACACATTATTTTGGATTTTAAACTTCCAAACCTAAATTAGATTCCCACCTAACTGGGATTTCCAGATGCACATATAATAATATTGCTTTTTATTGATCCAACTGTTGTTATTACACATGGCAAACACAGTACAAACACACATTTAGAACATTACATAAACTGGTGTAGTATATAGATTGATTTGAATTATTTTATCAGCACTGCACCTGCAGTATGCACTATGATTTGCAGACTTTTAAAATTTTCCAATGCCGTTCATTATTGTGGATTGATTGTGAAAGCAATCAAAATTTCTTGTAAGGATTTTGAAATGATGCATGTACTTATAGCATAGCTCTGAGCTGGAAAGTACTGATTGCCCCACAGTCGAAATCAGATGTCGTAGGAGAACAGTAAAAACAGCATTCTGTGACAAAAAATATTGAGGATCCGAAGAAAAAAAGCAAGTTCATATATCAATATGACTGCGGATATTGTTATTCTACCGCGACAAGTCCAATATACCTTCTCTAAAAATGATGTTTCGTCTTTCTTGATGTTGGTTTTTTTAAGGTTTAAAGCCGTACCTAGAAGTTCCTAAAAGCTAGCACATGTGGTTGATTCAAAAAATTGGCTGTTTAATTATAGATAATATCTCATTTATTACTGAGCAATCATTTGTGTTTACAGTTTTAATATTTCAAAAACCCAAACAGTAGTCACAAATGCTTCAAATTGCTTAATGACCTTTGTTTAATAATTTTACAGGAGAGGGTGAGAAACCTCGTGAGAAAGCAAGCTGACATTTGTCTTATAATATCTGAAGCACCAAGCATATGCATTTGCTATTAATACAACACTCAAACTGAAAGTGTGTATTAAACTGAAACATTTCATTAATATATAATCCCACTAGAAAATTGGGTATCATTCGTCACAAGTCTCTTCCTTTTTTTCACGGTTTTGACGTTTAAAATGGTTAAAAACGCTTTACTCCGACTTGAGGTTGTAATGACCCGAACTAAAGGTCACATTCTCAACAATGTAATCAATTAGAAGTCAAGTAATTGCAATCTGAAAGTAATATAGTTAATCCCTCACCCATTTAGCAATTTACCCATTGTATCAGCATGTCTTATCTTCAGCTAATTTGTCATCTCTTTAATGCTTCGGTCGCTGGCAATTGTGCCTTCATTGTGGATGTTGTCAACTAAATAAATAATGAGCAATGGATGGGGTCAATGCGTGATAAAAGTTTCGATCAGATTTGGAGTTAACAACGAGGAAACGTTATTTTTGCCAGTGCAAAATATGTCCATGCCATGTAAATGGTTAGAGCTTGTGATTTGCGCATGCATTCAATGCTATCCTATATATGTATATATTGTAACTGCATGGATTTTTTTAAACAGATTTTTTGAAAGTTATCCTTGCTTCACCAGTTACCCTTGCCACGATTATAGACCATCTCTTATTGAAACGATACACGGTGACACGGGTAATATCGGAGATTTTTTAACTTTTAGCAATATCAACGATTTTCCTGAATTAAAAACCTATATACTTACTTAGGCGTGTTTCAAAACAAACCATTAGCAGATGAGGTCACTCTCTCTCTGTTGTGACTAGCTCAGAAATTACTAACTGCCTTTTATTTTAAGTAAATTTTAGGAACCGATTCTGAACATTATGAGACGAGAGGGAGAAAGAGAGGGTGAACTCACCTGCTAAATACAAAAATGTAATTACAATAACCGAATATGCGAATATATTATTTTATATGATCCTTTAGAAAATGAGCTCTGCAGTCTCCAACTCTGAATTACTTTATATGTGCGTAGTTTTAAAATTTCCCAAGTGTTAAATGTATAATATATAGTAAACTTGAAGGAAAGAGTATTGATATTGATAGACTTGATTTTGTAAAAATATGCGGTGTATATTGTATATAGGGATTTTGAATACTTATGCTTAGATCATTGTCTGCGAAGTACGTACTTAGGTGCACGTGCCAGTGAAATATAATTTTTGTCCAAAGAAAACAAGCGAAAGAGAAGTGTCCGTATCTGGATATTTTACAGTATTGTATATATTATATAGTATCGATATTTCATAGGGGATAGGATTATAAATAAAATACATAAAGCTAAGAGTAAGTACTCATTCCTGTTGCAATTGTGGTAGGAGAAAAGACGAAACTAGATGGGAATTATTGGAACTTTGAAACGCATATATTCTAATTTTATTTACGACAATGTCCACTTTATAAATTCTGTGTATGTTTAGTCACATTCACTTCTGCAATTGTGTATTTCAATACAATTCTTTTCTACACAACTCTAGAGCTCTTTGAACTTGACTTGACGGTGCTCCGATGTTGATTTGTTTTGAAGCACCATGGTGTAACAACCTCATGCGTACAACATTCTATTGATTAGATGTTGTTCATATTGTCTAAGTGCCAAACAACTTCACAGCAATATTATGGAAGTAGTTATGACATACATTCCAGGATTTCAAAGTATCCGAAGAGGTGTCTTGAAAGCCACGACCCGAATTCCCTTCTGCAACACCAAAGTTGATTAGGTATGGTATTTAAACGTTTGTGCACACTGACTCAACTGGATTCTGCTTATTTACGTGTATGTTTTAACGGAGCTAATTTATTGGTTCACCATTATTGGTACTATTATCTTTATTATTTTGATTGTATTTCCGTACATATATAGATGGACAGTTCCGTTCACGTATTGTGAAAAAAAGCCGTCAACATGAGCGATCATACAATATCTCGTAACCAGAAGGTAATTGCTTTAAGTTTTTCTAATCATTTACCTTGAGAAACATTTTGCGTGTATTGGATTTATGGCATTGTAAGGGTACGAATTATTCAATTGGTGGATGTCGAAAAGTTACTCATGAAAATCGACGAAACCCGCGTGTAGACAACCTGCAGGATCCCTACAATTATAACTGTTGGCTTTCTAGTATAGTATTCTCGCTTCCTCTATTTTTAACTACCCGCTTGTACGTATTCGCAGTACAATAATAATGGATGTCAATTGTAAATATTAAATATATGCAATAATAACGCCAAACGCAGTGCATGTATGCAAAACACAACTAACGATAGCTGCAGGTTCGTTCTAGATGCTCTATTCTTGACAAGATATTCTTTTTTTTTTACAGATTATTATAGCCTCCGCGACTATAGGCATTACCCTGTTTGCCTTGATTACGCGGCATTTAAGGAGGAGAAGATTAAATTTGGCTGGTTCCAGTAGTGTAAATTTCGTGGAAGGGAATGAGTCAATTATTTCCCTTTCTAATAGTACACTTATAACAAATTATAACGGTGCTAGTAATGAGCCGGCAAATGTGTGCTCACTAGGCATTTTAGGTGAGGGATGAAATTTGATCTCTTTATATTATTGCATCAGCACTTTTGACTCGGAAGTTATTATTTCTTCTCTTTCATTTCGTTGGTTTTAAAATGTAAATATGTTAATCCAAATTGTTTCTAATCGTAACTTATTACTCGTGTTCTCCTACAGCAATGGAGTCGCTGGAAAAGTCTATCCAGCTTTGGGAGGAGTCTTTACAGATTCTGAAAAGTAACTGTGAGCATTTACCTGACGATGAAATGAATTCCTGGAGCATGAAAAAGCTTGAAAAAATACTTGAAGGTGCATGTTCCTTGCAAAAACTGAGTGAAGAGTTTTTTCTGCATGAGGTGAGTTGCTTTGAGGGTTCGATATTTTTACTCAACGAAATGTTGTATAGTAAAACTTGGAAAATGTATTAGGTCATACATCTGTATGGGGTTTCGTTTTGTTATTACAGAATTCTGTTTTGTACGAGAGTGACCACCGGACAAACCCCTTGCGAAGCGTGTCTTCTGTCGAATCTTTTCAGTCGGCAGAAGATTATAATTTAAGTGATTCCGAGGATACCATGTTTGCTGGAGGTGATGCTGCTCCCGGAAAAACTCAGTGGCCTCTCTTTAATGCTGCCGTCAAACTTGTAGAGCTGGGTACTGTACCGTATAGATCCGTGAAAACAGAGTTAGTCGGTTGCTCGGATGATGGCGAATATGTCGCCAAGCTTCACTGCTTACGGGGGGCATTTACCCGGATAATGCACAGCACGGATAAAAGAGATGAAATTCGATTGAAAGGAAGAACCGTGTTTTCTGCAATTCTCTGCAAAGCTGAGAAGGTGATCAACCTCCTAAAAGTAATAGTTCGTTAGTTAACGCTTTTATTTGCCATTGTTGAGTTCTCCGTACGTGTCAGTCACAGACAATTAAGTCACGAGTAATTTCCTAATGCGTAAGAACAGATGAATTGCTAACACAAATTGAAATACACAGCTGTCACATTTTATCTAACTTACAAGAAAAGTTTTCGCATGTAACACATGCTGGAATGGATACTCCCATAGGGGTATATGGCCTTGTTGGGATGATAATAATAGCATAATAAGTTAATAGTTTCGTTAAACTTCCAGAATTATATAGTCCTAGCAGACATATTGGGTTTTTAATCGACCTTAGTCATTAAATTCTATAAAGGCAATGACACCACGGTACAGATAAAGTGCAGTCAAAAATTGAAAGATTTTGCGTTCGCCGAAGAAAATGCGCTAACCTCATCAAAAAATGTGTGTTTAGGGCAAACTACCAATGAGAATGGAAATAGGTCTTTTCTGACTTTGGATTACTGACTGGTTTGTATAGATGTACTTTTGAAGAGTGGCATAAAAATGTCGGTAACATTTAACAAGTCTGCTGAAACTATAGAATTTGGGAAGTTACGACCAAACTTCATTTCACCTGGCATACAGAGTGAGAGGGATACAGGGAAGCAAACAATAATAAAAAGGCAGAAGAGGGAGTGAAAAGGTGCAAGATACCAACAAATATTTTAGCTGTTTTGTACGATATGCGTAGCCAGGCGAAATCATGTTTTAATTGTTCAAATGGACCAAGTCCACAAAATTCAAGAGATAACGATCTTACCAATTCGCAGCGTAGGATTTGCGCAACATTGCAGCAAAACTATGCTTTCTGAAAGTTTTTCTGAACACGATGTACCTACTATTCTGATAACTTTGTACCTACAGCAATTTCTTGCACTTCCTAAAATTTTATCCGATTCGTGCCCACCAATTCGAGCTTGAACCCACAAAGAGATCATAAACAATGTGCAATAGTATGTACATATATAGCAAAACATCATTACTTTGTGAACGAAGCGATGATTAAGACGATCAATTCTTTGCTTCTTTAGTCCCAATAATTAGTTCGCATTAGCAGATTAGGTAAAAATTTAGATACAGTGTGTAATATAATATGCATAATAATACTTGTGCTTTACTATTGTTACCTCGTAATACGATGTAAATTCTCGTGGAAATTCTAATAATATAATTTGAAATTGGATTACAGGATCCAAAAGACTTCGAAGCGACGTATGATTCCTTGATTAACTGGTCACAAGAGCCGTCAAATTGGGGGGCTTTGGAAACCGAACTCAAAGATCGAGGATTGCGTGCTCTAACGTTTTACGACATCGTTTTAGATTTCATATTCCTTGATGCGTTTGAGGATCTGGAAGCACCACCAGCATCATGCTTAGCTGTTATACAAAACCGTTGGTTGTCCACCTCATTTAAAGTGAGCTTGACATGAACGCGAGTCTTTCCACTTGTCATGTCACAAGTTTCGCGTGTTATGTCTTCTCGTTTTTATTGTTGGTGCTTACTAAATGTTCATTCTTTCTGCACGTAGGAAACTGCTCTATCAACAGCCGTGTGGTCTGTGCTGAAAACTAAAAGACGGTGGTTGCGCTCACAAGATGGATTTGTAGCACGATTTTACGACATGAGTGAGCATATTATGCCAACCTTAGCCTGGGGATTTCTCGGTCCTGTATCCCCCTTCCAAGAATTATGCTATTTTTTCAAAGTAAGTTTTGTATTGACGAAACTTTTGCTACAAAAACATTTATTTTAGCTGACATGGTCTGAAATCTTACTATTGTATTTTTTGCAGGAAAAATTCACGGAATTTCTTCAAGCTATCTTTAGTTTTCAGAAAGTACGTTACACAAATATTGATGAATTGTGTTCTGATATACTTATTCGTCTAGATGAAATGTATAGTGTAGTTATTGACCGTTTAAATGCAGACATTTAATTTATACATGGTATTTATGTACATTATCAGGGTTTTATTACACTTTATTCTAGCCACGTGCTGCGACTTGCGACTAGTTAGTAACATTTGCCAGCTGTTACAAATATAAACCATAAAGTTGGGCATCACAAATTCATTTTCTACTTCATATTCTGGCGGTTGTGGTAACACTGTTATTACAGGGATGTGGAACTATTAGATCGGTCTCCTCTCTTTCCAATTATTTCACGATTCTAGTTAGTTCTAATTGTGAGACTCCGTTTTATTTCTAACGAAAAGACTTATGTTATACTTATGTTCTATCCATTTTAATTTGAAGTTTCCGAAGACAGTCGGCCTTTCAGTTGCACAAAACATGGTTGACAAACTCGAACAGGTCGTAGAATACGCAGACGAAATATTTCCGACTCGAACCTGCTGCACCTGTAATAACAATAATAATATTTTCAGCTTCATTGCTGTAGTAACAGATGTTTCTGCGCTATTTTTTGCAAGACATTCTTACTTCGAGCAAAAGAGCTGACCACAGTTCCGACAATGGTGCTTACGTTCTGTCAGAGTAAATTTTGTTTGGCAGGCAGCACATAAATCTGAAACTTCATCGCGTACCCAATGATCGGCACATTTGCCACTTTCGTTAACCGACCAACTGAAAACGCGACCCCGAGCATCCCCAACGTAGACATTCTTGTGATCTCTGTTGGCAAAATCAATCCATTTGTAATGTGTTATTTTATAACATACATACATACATGTTTACAAAATCTTGGAAGCCTCGATGACGGGATTTATTTCTTACTTTGAGACGCTGATGCACGTAATGGACGCAGGTTCTGTGTTGTCTTTCCGATCGTACGCCGTATGCATTGTTAGTTTTCCACGGAACATTAACTTCCGGATCCAAGTAATGTTCTCATTAAACTTAAAGTCACTACTACTAAGAATTTCGAAAGAGTCATCAATATTTAAACTAGTTTCACTTTTTGAACTACGAATCGTTCTTTCCCTCTTTTTTGTGATAAGATCGGATTTGCGATTCTGTTTTTTTGTTTGTTGTTCTTCCGAGCTTGATGCACGCACGCGTTCCCGAACAGCTGGAATTACTGGGCTCGCAGGAATATCCGTCGGAACTGGACTAGAACTAACTTTAGATAAAGCATTAATATCTCCTAGTTGGCTATCATCTACATCCTTGTCGGGGTCGAACACGTCTTGATTGCAACCACTATTACGATCTTCTGAATCTTCCGAGGAAACTGATGTGTTATTGTCGTCTTCAGGCGTTTGTACATAAGTTAGTGACCACATCTACGAAACAAAGGATTATTCCAGATTGAGGATTGCACCTGTCTTTTCGCAATTTGATCATGCTAAATCATAACAATGCACATGATGATTGCTTACCCTGACGATTCCATCAGTAGATCCAGTTAGAATTACGTTAGTTTCATCCCAATCATTCATATACGAAAAAGCTATACACAATATTCCACTACTCATGCCTCCACCTCCGCCTACACCAGCAGTATCAACGATGCTTATAAGATCCCCATTAATGCTCCACAGACGTAACCAACTTCCATCACAAGTACAGATATCACCAGTTAAGTCGTTCACCCCTACGGAATCTACAGTGGAAGTGTGGGGTACCAACTGACGCACAAAACACAGACGTGCCAAATCCCACACAATGCATGTAGTGTCTTTAGATCCACTAACTATAATATTGTACGACGAGCAACAAGCCAAACAGCTGATAGCCTCTGTGTGCCCATATAAATTTGATTTGAAACGCAGTTCTTTATCGTGTAGCTCCCACGCGGTAATAACTGTATTGGTGGACCCAGTTAAAATAAGTTTCTCGTTATGCGAAGTTACTACCGTAACTTCACCTGGGCTCCCTACAGTAATCTGTTGTTGCGTCAACTCCATGACAGTGATTCCGCGATCTGTATCCATGTTACAAATTCGAATACTGCAGTCTGCAAAGCCCCAGGAAATAAATTTTGATGGGCTTAGTAGATGTTTGTTCTGTTCCACTGTGAGTAGCTTGTTCTCCAGGGGTACAATTTGTCCTGAACAAATCAATAAGTGCAATTGCAATTTTGTAATTATCAAATCTACACAGAGCAAGCATTTTTTTCAATATACAAACATAGTTACGTCATTATGAATAGGGTATGTTAACTTAATATAAACTTATAGTATTATGGCGATAGTATAGCATAAGCTATACTACTATCGTGTATCGAATGTAACAACCACTGAAAGTGGTACATTGTCATAACGCATAACTATCGGTTGAAAGACATAAAGATCTTTCTATCTACTGCCAATAGTAATAAAAGAGTCAATATTATTTTTACTTACCAACTGGGCCTTTTAGTTCTTTTATGGGGCTCATTGTAGGTCTCAAATTATCCACGTGATGATAAAATATTCTCTCATGTAATACTTTTTCGCAAATCGTATTGAAGGTAATGATTGTATTAGAATTCTCTATTTTATTAACACGTTTCATAGGATGTGGCTTCTTGAAAAGTTGTTTCGGAATTTGTCCAAAATTATTTATAAATCCTATTGTTGCATTTTTCTTCAGAGGATCGTCGATTCTAAAGCACAAAATATAAACTGAACTCTGTGACAATATTTGTTTCTAGTGTGATATGAAATTTTTAAGCAGCTCACGTGTAAATGTCAACATTTCCCTCATAAAATAAATGATGAAAAACATTCACTGCTTCCACAGCTGCAGGTCCCTGCTGTTTATATCCGAATATTAAGTCAATCCACTCGTGCAAGTGTTGTGAAACATAATCACATTCAAGCGCCATACGATGAATCCTGTAATCAGTAGTCATATTAATTTTATTTTTAAAAACACAGCATTCCGAAGAATGCACCTGTTTTCAATTCGTTCATATATTATATGTACATACCTGATGAACTCTCGCGGATCATTCTTTGCCCAGGGTGGAAGTAAAACATCGCCTAGGGGAACGCCATTTTGTTTCGAACCGAGATCAAAGTTATTTGAGTTTTTCAAATACTCAGGGAGATAGAAAAATTCTGCAACAACATTTTTGTTAAATTTCCTGTATATAATTAAATGTTGGAAAACAATTACAGTGCAGTGATATAATACCCGGAATAAGCTCTTTCACATCGGCCATATTGTGTTTTGAAGCTGAGGTCCACGCTTCTTTAATGGAATGAAACATTCTGTCAGCAAGGTCGAAGTGACCACCCTGTGTGCACAAAAATATGTCATTGGAATTTTCAGCTTCAATAGGTAAAACAAACAAGGGGTGAAGTAATCCTGTATCACTAACTTGTAGTCTAAGAAAGTGCTGTGCGAACGGTTCCATTCTCACGAGGTATGAACAAACAATCATGGCAGAGGAATAATGTGTCCCATAGTGATATGGTGGCGTTTCTCCATGAGGATCATCCCATTCTCGAAAACGTTTAGTGAACTGAACCAGTCGATTGTTCGACTGCGCACCCATAGGCTTACTTAAATCTCTGAAGGAAAGAGGATCGTTCAAGTCTAAAGTACTTGAATCGTAATTCGATAAAATCCACGGAAACACAGGATATTGCATTAAGTCATTGTAGGAGCGGCCTGCCAGTGTATTTAAGTGCATCAAATATTGGAAATTGGATATTTCTCCTCGCTGCAATTAAACCAAGCACATTACTAATGCATATTCCACTTAATGTTTGTGAATATAAGAAGCTTGTTAGTTTCCGTAATGTAGCTTACCACCCATCTTTGTGTTACACTAGTATCACCAATAAGACTAGAAAATATTCCACTGCTTGATTCAACACTTGTAGTTCGACGCTGGCCGGCAACGCTTTGCTTCACATCATTGTTCTCATTTTTCGACATAGAGACGAATTTCTGATAAACGACATTCCTTACTTTACGAGGGAAGGCTAGTAAATAATTTCTGCCGTCTGAGCAAAATATTTCAAGTGCTATGGGTTGCAAAAGATAACGTCTTTTATGTACTTCTGTAACATCGTCGTAATGAAATTTCCAACAAGTATGTTGCTTGTTTCTTTTTGGTGTTGGGCCATAGCACTGCGGTGGCAAAATTGGTTCGTACATATTTGCGGGTAAGTAGTACATATCTTTGATTTCTCTTGTTTTCGCTAATATTGTAAACCCTGATATGAGATAGAACATGTCTTTTCCAAACAATAACAACCCTTCGCTGGTGTCCAACCCCGTGATCTGAGCCATGCGAAAAATCAACGAAATTTTTTCGTGGGGAGAGTTAATCAGTCGGAAAAGCATAGAATTATTATCTGGATCCGGTTGGGGTTGTTGATCATCCGAAAATGGATCATCCAACGACTGTGCAGCTGCATTACAGACAAAATCAAAAACCCAAGACTGAGCATATGTAAGTAATTATAAGTATATTAATTATGGGTTTTCTTGAAAGAAGTACTTACCGACTCTTGGAGATGTCGGATCACTAGAGGTGGATGCTGTTTCTTCTATATCATCGAGAGAGCTGATTGAGGTTCCTGAATCTGTTATTAGAGAAGGCTGGTGCTTGAATCGTCGATGAAACTCTTTGGAATCTCTGGACATAGGTGGATTTACGCGACGAGCTTTTGGAGAAGACAGAGACGAAATCGAAGGGTTCGTGTCAATAAATGGGTAATGTATGTAGAACATGTCGTTCTTTATCAGCTTCTTTCGCATACGACACGGACCTTCCGTAGTATCCAACTGCCACTTATCTGTATCAAAAAAATCTTCGTTTCAAATGCAACTAAGCATAAATAACTTAAACATATTTTGATAATTCGAGTAAATATGTTCTACCAAGATTGCAGGGTTCTTGTGGACCCCATAGACCCCTCTCCCGGGTGAGATCCATTTCCAACTGTGGTAGTAATGTGTCTTTGACATACCGATGCAAATGACGTTGATTCTCTAGGTTGAATCGTTCCTGAGATTCTAGATTTTCTTTTATATTTAGAACATGTTTGTTCGATAGCTACGAATTAACAAAACATTTAGCCTTCAATTAGGAAACAGTTTGTCGGGCGTAGAACGCCAATGAAAAACCTATTAACGCTAAGAGCAAAAATTCGAACCGTATTGTAACTAAAAGCAGAAGATTGAAATTTGCATTAGTGAACTCACCATTTGAACACGTTTCGCTTCCTCCCATTGACTTACTAAATTGACAAATTTCTCTTTCTCAGAATCTTTTCTTAGCACCGACCTCCCAGCTAGACGGGTCAAAGGCCCAGTAACCTTCTGCAGCCTAGATTGAAGTTGTGAATGAATTTCCCACGATTGAATGCCAACAGAATTTGTACCCGGTTTCTTTTGGCTTGGATTTGTCTCAGAGGTCATGTATGAGATCCACAGCTTGTTTGCAGATTCTCCTAGTTGTTCACGTAACGAGGAAAGAGCTGGGGGTTGTGGTGATTGAAAAGTGATTTTGAAGACATCCTCAACTATGGGTTTCTTTGAAATAAACAAATCTTCCCACACTTTTTCAGCTGTGGAAGAAATTTCGGTGTCCAGCTAGTAAAAACAAATCAAAAGTAAAATGCGTTCTGACAATCTGAAACTACGCAATCCCCACACCAAAGCAAAATAAATGTACCCGAGCTTGTTCTTTTCCATCTGGTACCTCGTGACTGACGTGCCACTGTGTTTTATTTGCACCTTCTAAACAAATTGGCAGACCGTCCACGAGCTGCATCAAGATGTGAACTAAACAGCCAAAAAATTCTTGCTGATGGTTCCCACTGCCGAAAATAATGGAGCGAACATTTCTTAACTTCTTAAGGGCTTCAACTTTTTCCCATTTATTGGTGCGGCGACTCAAAATAAATAATACTGTGCGATTCAGGCAATTATAAATCATATCCGTTGTTTGAGGAGGTGTTCGCTTATTCCTTGGAATGAAAAGTCAATATATAAATTAGCACTGATTATCAAGTTACATTTTAATATCTTTTCGTATTATGAATTACGCAAAATTTATACCTGCAATGATTGACGAGAACCAATATGAAGTCTAATACTACTACAGGATCTCGATTGAAGCTTTCAATCCACAGCTTGTCAACTAGCCTACATAAAAACTGACCAACAGCTTGCAGATATCCAGTCATCCTGTCTAAATCAAACGCTATTAGATGATCAAGAAGAGTCCCCAAAAGGTTAGTGTGAAATTGCGCGATCAAATTAACATCTTCGGAAGAACCAGCTTCCAACACTGTATCCACGACCAAACTAGTATTCTTTTGCAAGGCGTTACTATTTGACATCCAATCAATGATGATCATTCGTAGAAAGTCTAATATAATTTTCTTTGCGGGATGATTCATGAGATGTGTGTTCTCGTCTCCAACTTTGTCGATCGCTACCACATGTTCAGACGATTCAGTAAGTTTGCTGTCCTGTTCATCTGATGTGCACGTATCTAGTGGCATCACGGTTGAAGCTAGTGAAGAGAGAATTTCGGTTGAAGTAAACAGTGGTTGAAATTCGGGAGTGTTAGAGTAAAGGTAGATGAGAAACTGAATGATGCAAGCAGGAATGTCAGAACTGGTCTTGTCCGATGTGATAAATACTCGGGTAACAGTGAGCAGGGTATTTATTGCATCAGGGCAAAGGGTAACTTTCCCATACAAAGAGGAAGTCATTTTATTCGATGGCAACGCAAAGACATAATTCCATATGGTGTCTAACGTCATCTGTTTACAAGAAAAGAAACGGAACAAACCATTGAATATTTCATGTTAATTGATTTAACCACAAAAATCGAAACTCATGGCTGTAAAAAGCAAGTTTACCATTTCGTTTTGATCAGACTTCATGCTCACGTTGCGGCAGGGCTGTGATAACACCATGGCACATAGGATAAGCCATACTTCATCCGGAACACGTGACAAATCACCATGCATCTCTTCACAGCGTTGAGAAAGTAATAAACTCATCCTTGCCCACCCACCAACCACTCCAGCTTTTTTTATCACCTCATCGTCTGGCTTCCTCATAGGTAAAATGACATTTTGGAAATTTGCAGTTCGTGTGAAACTAAAAGACGAGGGATCTTTAAACTTTGACTTCAGAGAGGGGCTTGAGGTAAGGCACAACAAAAGTATTCTAAGTGCCCACAGCATTGAACTGGGATGGATATTAGTTTCACAAAAAAGCAAAATAAAATCGTATCCAAGCCTGGTGATAAGTTCTTCACAGAATCCGACGTTTAACACTTTTCCCGTGTACATAAGTGAATGTACAAGTTGCAGGCACTTGTTACGCAATTCAATCGTGTTATTCATTTGCTCACGTATGCCATCCATAGCTATTGTGGAAATAACAAATTGTCCAAATGTTGTGAGATCAGCAGACGGCTTTGTGTGAAGCAAATGTCCGAGAATGGCTAAAATTTGATTATTCGAATTTTGTGTTAGACGATGCAGCAATTTAGTAGTCATGTTGGCTTGGCGGAGTAATTCGAGAGTACTCTTTTGATCGTCAGCTAAAAGTTGGTAAAAGTAATCATAAACAGGTTTTTCTAGATCCACTTCTTGATCGATTTCAATCCATATATCCAAATCTCCAAGCAATTCCGTGAATCCTGAATTTCCAATCCCTCCTTCGCTGCTAATGAGACTGAACACTGAAATCATTTAAGTATATATACATTGGAATTACTTCCAGCCGACGAACTCAATGCAATAGTAAGTATAAAAAATGCAACCGCACCTAAATGCAGCACTTTCATTGAAAGTAAGTTCTTCTTGCGCTTTAGAAGATATCCCAACATTTGCCAACAGGACCGGTCAACTAAAGTAGAACTGGTAGCTCCATTTACGCAGTTGCTTTTCACAACACACACCAAAGCCTTTAGGGAGGCATAAAGCGCCTCCCCAGTAGTGGCCATCGCTACAAGCCCAATGAAAGTTGGAATCCCGGCTATGGACAACGACGACTTGGCAACTGGTAAAGGTGTGTATATACGAACTCCAAGATAGCCAATAGCTACTCCACCTAAGCATCGCATTGATCCCATTAAATGGGCTGCTGAGTTATGAAGAATAAAAATAGGCGTTGCGTTTTCGTGGGATGATAATCCAAGCTGAAATTAGTTAGCCAATAAAAATTAGTTCAATATATGTATAAACAAACCACGTACAGTGGTGAAATATTCCATTACATACTCCAAAATTCTGGCAACTGACCTGCTTTGCAATAGCCTTCGCTTCGGATTTAGTGTATATCTTTCGTATTTTTGCCAAGGTCAATTGTGAAACAGCCAACGAATTTAAACCAAACACAATTTTATCTTCTGCAATTAATGGCCCGATCACATCTGAAAACAGACCCAATTTATGGTAAAGCACATAAGACAAATAGAAACGTGTGGAAAACGGGAAACATTCTACAAAACTTGATCAGCTCAAATTACAAGATTCAATTTGAGAAAAATACGCATTTAAAATTCATTCAAACAACACCACTCTCTGTAGTCTTGTTCTCATTAAACCTCCACTACTGTATCGTCCAAATTAAGCTCGTTCTCGTGTCTCGTCCAAACTAAACTTATTAGTTTTGCTCTCACCAATTTCGCACATTCAATACTGATATTAAAATGGTCTCCCTAAGTCTACATTAAGAACTATGGTTTCCAACGAAAATGAAAGTTGAATACATTCGCCAACTTACCTGCGTGTGTTTTCACCGCTTGCCAATTTCCGGGATATTCTGGTCCAAGTTTCCAAATGTTTGCAATGGTTGAAGAATTGGGTACCCAATCTTCAAACATGTGACAAATACCTTGCCTCCACGTTAATTTTGATGCTTTCCTCCACATAGGTGGGGTGCCGATAAAAGCACTGTAAGAAGCCCCCTTTGAACGAACAGGGTAATCTAATTTTCCGTTATGAACTGGGCGACCATTTACATGCAAAGTAAAGGAAGGCGGAGAAAATGTCATAAAGGCGTGATGCCACTGCCCTTCATGCAGTAATTCGGGACACCATACACGTAAGGACGATGGTGGTGAAACATCCGGCTCCCATTCTCCAATGCCTAGTACGAACAAATCGGGTGCGTTATTGTCTCAATAATTCCTGAGAGCAGCATAAAGTATAAAAATAATGGCTATTACCTTGCGGGGGTAAATTGGTTTCTCGCGCGCTAACCAACAACGCTTTATCTCGAGCAGATACAACGACGCACAACGCCAACTTTTGGCTATTAGATGTTTCCTTGATTATAGTTAAAATTCTGACTGGGTGAGGATCAACACGAGGATCGCTAAATTTGTCAACATAGAACCACGTGGAAAAGCTGAAACCCGAAGTTCCAGGAAAGCCTCTCTCTCCTATACCAGAGGCTAGTAAATTTGATCCGAACTCGGGAGTAGAGACTTGCGTATGTGGAGCAATGGATGGTAAATATAGGCATCCGAATCCTTCTGCCATCATATCAAACTCCACAAAAGATGGAAAAGGAGTTGAAGAATTGGAATAAAAGTTTGAGTTGGTGATGTTGTCCGATTTCGGCGTAGTCATCGACACTAACGACTTAATGCGACTCAGCTGAACTGGAGCACATGAAGCAGATATATTGGCAGAAGGAGGACATCTCCGTTCGCAATTCAAAGGATTCCCAATGCGTAGAAATCGTCTGCAAAATGTACCATTTAGCTTTCGCAGGTTTACTCCATCAGAAGTTTTATTCAATAAAAAAAAACTTACCTTAGATCCCTTGGTTGTAAATGATGCGTGGCAACCCTCTCAAATACATAATGCAAGGGAGAATGCAAAATGTGCGATTCATCACCCAGAGCGTTGGCACATTTATCCAGTAAAACTTCAGGAAGTCCCACCTGTGCCATTAGTTGCTGGTTTCTTTCATTTCTGACTAGACTTTTCACCAGTTCCGCACAAAACAATTGACAATGAACATCGTCAACCGAAGGTATTAGTCTTAACATCACAATGACAACAGAGGAATGCACAATTATTGGTTCTGGCATCGGTGGATTTAAATTAAGCGAAGGAGTAACTTTCTTCAACATTGGACTGGTGGGAGTCGAGGAAGTAGAATCACTACTTCTAATTTGTGAACCTGTAGCAGTTGTCCCTGGTATAGCAGTTGCTCGAAAGCTTGCGGGTTGGAGACGGTCAAAAGCATCTATTGCTAGGTCATATAACAGCCTGTACAGGAATATTGTCTGAGTTAGCTGAAAAGACAGGGAGGAAGCAGATGGATCTGGCGGAGATGAAGCAAAGACAGAGTTAAACATTTGTTGTATTTGGGTGTCTTCATACTCAGAACTCGCAGGGCTACAAAGAATTAACTGAGTTTGTTTCGTTAAAAACCCCAGCAGTCTAAGAGTGTCTGCCAAACTTGGAAGTGAGATCTAAAATAAAACAAAGAGATTCATGCCTAAAATTTCCGTTGGAACTGCATCACTACAACACTGAAGACGGAAATATTTAGCTTACCTCTTGATGGAATAGCTTTGCATTTGCAGGTTCGAATCGCATTGAAATAGCAAAGCTTGCGAATATTAGCTGAATTAAATGCATTAGCTCCCGAATCGAATTACAGCTTTTCGACAGGAGTCCTTCCATTGAAACTAAAACACTCATTAAATACAGGAAACCTCCAGCTTTACGAAAATTATTTCGTGCTCGGTGGCTCTCACGAAAAGAGCTAGTCAATGTAGATAGTATCTCGATTTTTAGGGGTAGGTTGGAGTTCATACTCGAGGAATGTAAAGTAACAAGTAAAGATGTCATGTCTTCTTCTCCGCCTTGACTCATCAATAGTTGTTGCATGAGAGCTAATAGAAATACGCAGGCAAAAGTTATTAGAGAAATTGAATGTGTAAACAAAGAAGAACAACCAAATACGAAACATCGCAGCAGTAAGGAAAAAGTTATAGTTATAGGCCAACTGTACCTAGCGCTGGTCCTCTAAGACCTGAAGACGACGTTATGAAATCCATAACACACTTAGGACCGTTATTTTCACGAAATATATTAACGTTGGAACCATTTGTTGACAGTAAAATTGTCAGTAATTCGATTACCGATAAAATTAGATCAGGATTAGTATCTGAAATAGAATGTAAAATCATATAATATTAGCACTGATTGTACCGTAAATCAATCGTCTGTACAACGGAAAGCTTTTACCTTCAATATAAATGCAACCGACAATGACTTCGAGAATTCCCACTTCCCGGAAAACATCTTTAAACAATGCGTTATGTTTTACCAAATTTATCAGCATTTTCACACAAGCTAATTTCAGACAGTCGTTTTCATTTTGTTCACTTTTGAGTATTCTTGAGATCGCAATAAGTTCTTTACACGGTGTAAACTGCAGCTGGAATACAACGAATTCCACAGTTTCTAAATACTTATATTGTACTTCATAGGATTTCAGGTGTAATTTTTCTGCCATTTGTGGAAGTGCAGAGTCCAAAATAAAATAATTTATATTGTCCGCTTTAAGTATTGATGCGATTGAATCCAATGCTACGGAAGTCAGGAATGTAGTTGTGGATTTGTTGAAAACCGAATGCAATACATTGAACGAATTTAAATTTCGGACCGTACAGCCTGAAAATCAAAGAATAGCATGTGTACACATATATTATATACTGCACATCTATGTATGTGAAATTAAAAATAACGTACTCAGCATTACAGCTCATTAATCCGAAAATAAGTACTATTACCTTTAGCTCCAGGAGGAGGCATCTGGAATGTGGGTAGGGGAAATAATGAATTAGGAGCATTTGGGCGAAGCGCTGTAAAGCCACACATAGTTAAAGATGCAACTACCAGGACTAGATTCCTTATTGCTTCTTGGCTTTCACTGGTGATGTCCTGTTCTAGCCTACAGTAGCACAATTACACAATACATGTACACTTTTTCGTAAATGTAGAAAAGTAGCATCTAGCATGCAAATGCTTTAGAAGTAAAATAATTATACTTGAGAAGAGTTTCCGTAAAAAACTGATATCCTTGAGCAGCTTTAAAGTCATCTAGCAAAACTTGTGACAACTCAGCTGAGTCCTTCAGGAAGCAAAATAGCGTGAGAACCATCTCTGTAACTTCGAAAGGTGTCAAATGCGTTCCTCGTCGAAGATTGTCCACACACATTGCTATACATGCCTTATCTAAAACAAAATAATTTTCCAGTCAAAATACAAAATTTAGCATTGTGTGAGAACTTCACTTAATGCGTATAAAAGAATGTCTCACTATGTATGTAAGAGAGAACACTAGACGTTAATCCATGAGTGGAAACAGTCATTAATACTTCTGCAGCACTTTTTCTCCACATTGCATTGTGTGGCGGACACCAAGAAGTAACAGCAGAAAAAATAAGAGCCAAATCGTCTTCTTTAGCTAATTGCTCTGCGGGGGATGGGTACGAGCAAAGGCGAATCAGCAGCTGCACAAATACCTTTTGAAGGAGTAATCTTTTTTCCATGGGACTGTAATCTGAACCAGGACCGCTGACGTTTGGAGGCTGTATTTCAGGTAAATCGAAGAACAGGTACAGGCATTTGATCAATGTTGAAGGTACCGCATTAGTTGTCATGATGTCGATGAGCGTTTGATCACCAGCTGACAGCAAATTTAGAGCCGTTAGTAAAGACCATCCATGTTGTGTACTATCTTCAGATTCCTCCAAGTAATTAATAATCGACAGAGCTGCAGCTTCCGTAGATTGATTGGTTGCTCGATGACGAACCTCAGCGACAATTAAAGTTGAGACTGCTTGAGTGAAATATGAGATTTCCGGAAATCTTTCTATCATTTCAGTTGTAGATGAAGATGTAAACACCTGCGGAAACAAATAATTCAAATCGAGTTGACTATACAGTGAAATTTTTGTAGTCAACCAGCAACGTTTTTTGTACCTTGCAGAAAAGCGGAAGCATGTTGTAAATTTTGTCGTCCGTCGGTGCATGAGTATAATCACCGAACAATTTCCGTAAATGCATCAATCCAAGCGAGATACTCTGATTCAGCTGATTGCTGCTTCCCCCCGTCAAATTAGCAGCGCTACCTCCCACATTTCCCCCACTAACCCATAACTTTCGCATGATGTTCATCTTCTGTGGCTGCAGATTGCACGACTCTTGCCTGTTCCGTGTATGATTAATACGTCTAGAATTCTACTAACTTGAACTCCAACGTCTGAAAATACCTCTCATGTCTTGCACTACCAATCATCGTTGCTCCTCTTTTTGACACATTTGCCCTCAAAATGTCTACCAATAATCAGTAAGTCTTAGAGAACTTTATTTTTAAATCATATAGAAAAACCTTAACAATACAACTGGAACTTCTCTGTGACGCGAAAAAAACATGTGCATATTAATTTACATTATTCCTCAAAAAAACTAAATATTTGAAACTTGTGATATAATTGTGATTTCACGGTGATGATAAATACTTCCATGGATTTCAGAAAACGACATAAGTCCATTAAATGTATTGTGTCTCTCCCTGTGTAATTCTTTATAAACAATAAAAAAAGTGTGACATTGTTTCCAAGTTCCAACTTAACATTAAAAAAACACGAATTCAAAGTTGATGACAATTACAAACGTGTTGGGTGGGTGTAATTATACAGAAGAAGAAATAAAAAAAACTCAGTATCACTTCATTTGACTCTACATGACTTGATAAAATCTTGGCTTCGTTACGAAATACCTAAGTAATAGATACACAATAACAAGGAAATGATAAAAACATCTGATTGACGATGATCAAAACTAAACTTAACTTTGGCAATCACAAATTTTACATGATCCTTTTACACAAATACGCCTTGGTACAAGACGGTACAAGGAATTAAAGTAAGTAATGTGAACAGAAAAAATAATAATAATACGTGACAATGTGCTCCAATGTACAAGCTGATAGTTATATGTATTTTCTTGTGTCCTTGTGACTTTAACAGAGAAAAGAGAGACGGACGAGAGAGAATGAAATTTGAAAGGAAGGGAAGAAAAATCAATGGGTGTGGGTCTTCTCATCCGAGAAAAAAGTGTGTGTGCCTATATATACATGCATAAAAAAAAGGGAGAAGTCTCGTGCTCGTGCTCTCATGCTTCTCCTGATTTCCCCCATTCCCCATCCCCAAACAGGGAAGTGCCGAGAGAGAGAGAGAGCGAACAAGTGTGGAAGAACAGCGAAGGACCCGACAACCGACCCACAGAACTGAGCAAATATCCAATTCTTCTACCTACATAAATTCCCATTCTCTCTAATCCATACGTATAATGCAGTGTCAAGCTGAAGGTGCAATACACCAGAACAAGACGGATTATATACACCTTTTTATCACAGAACATCACCTTTTTAGATTCCAAAACCCTTAATTCCTTAAAAAAGCATCAATTTTACGTTTATTCCAAAATTAACTTTTCAATTTTTCGCTAAACATCACTTTTGGGCTGACTGCAAAATCCCTGTAAATTTTTTCGTTCAACTTTTTCGTTAGTTCTTTACCCCCTTTCAATACCACTTGATCCAGCCGCGTTTTTCATCTTTATTTTAAAATATAGGTCATATGTATATACATAACGGTTTTGAGTAAAACCGCATTTATCTAGTCTGAATTATCAATTTCCCCTTAGTATTGTTTCACGTCCTAGAATGAGAATCATGGTGAACGTTGAACATTAATGCATACTAAAAAAACGGAGCTTATTCTCATTACATGAAATCGGGAAAAAAGTAACGCTCTTGCTTCTGTGAACCCATTTCGGGAAGTGATCATTAGTCGAACTTGAAATCCGGAGACCCTAGACGGAGATGGGTCAGAGAACGGGGCAGCTCCAACCTAATCAGGAGGGTTGGGAATTGTAGTAGCTAAAATCTTCGGAATTTTCTTTTCCACTTTGGCTTCCTTATATGAGCAAAATTGAATTCCACGTGTAGACTATCCCAAGAAGTAAAGATGGTGACGTGAACACTTGCTTCCCTTTTAGGCATTGTTGCGCTGCTTCATCTTTCATCTCCAATAATAGAAAATTGCAAAATCAGGGTAAACTCCGGTGGGGTAATGTGCGCATTCAAGATGAATGGAGTTTTGCGCGATATTTTGTGTCAATCCACCAACGCAAGCGCATGAACAGATGCATCTTCTGAATCTTTACGTATCTGCGCGGGATAAGAAAACAAATTCATTTAATCAGCAAAATGACTCGATAAAATACACATTTTGAATACAATCCGGAAAACGGTCGTCTCACAACTAGTTCGATAAAGGGATGAATGGAGTTGACGGGGTCAAATGTGTTTTTTGGACGACGATGATGCCACATGATGCAATGGTATCTTCATCAGACAAATACATGCTCATGCTTTATCATCTTGGATAGTAATCGAAGAGCAATATTATAAGATTACGTTTAGGTCTACCCTAAATGTATTTCAGCAAAATATGGGAGCCTAAAAGTGAATTTATTCATTTATATCACCCACTACATGGTTATACATTACATTAAAAAAAATTTTGAGTTATGCACTTTATATAAAATTACGGAGCATTCAAAAATAATAATAAAGAAATGCATAAACATAAATCATAAACAAATAATGTACTTACGTTCCGAATAAACCGGCACCACAAATCTGCCTACGAAGTTGTATGTTGTTGTTACCTTTCAAGCTTAGTAATAGAAAACCCCTCAAACCACCCCAGTTTATCTGACAAGTCTCCAAGAGGCGGAACAAGATATTTCTTTCATTGTGCATTCTAACTGGACACAATTTTTGCAAAATAATTCTTCCAACCTGCGACCTTGCGTAAGGTTTAATCTTAAGCCTCTGATCTAATGGAGTACAAGGAGTAAAATCTTTTAACGATGATTCCTTTCGAATATTTTGGACTTCAACCGTTTTGTTTGCATGCCCTTCTTAATAATTAATTATGCTTCTAATAAAAAGGCAGTGATTACTGACTACATATTAACAGCTTAATACTAGCGAAAAACTGAAAACAACGTGCTACCTGCTACAGCGCTACTGCTACCACTATAATAACAGACACATTTCTTTCTGGAAGGAAGGAAATAAAGTGGTTTCAATCCCGCCTTTGCAATAGCTAATAGCTACAAAAACCACATTCACCATGCAGATTTTTAGTCCAAAATCGCTGATTTTATTCAACTACTCGGTAAAATAAAACGCAAAGGCCGTCGTTTCCAATTCCACACGGATTCGCCTGGAGCCTGAGCGGGATTTATGAATTATTTTAGATTTTAGACTTCTTTTAGGCTGTTTTTAGTTTTTTAGCTTTCGAATAGTTGCTAATTTAAAACATTCTTCAGTTTTTTAGTGCTTTAGTTGTCTTAAACTTTAACTGTATTCACTTTATTCACATTTTGACACCTTCATACGGACAGGGAAATTGCAAATTCCGCATACGATACTCATTATTGACGTTAAGCGGGCATCTGCATCTAGTATATTTATCCTTTCGAATTGTTTCGAATGTTGATAATATCAACTTGATATAATAAAATTTTTGTATATAAAATAATATATATACGTAAGTACTTAATAAAATCATATATCAGGTGATCTGGTGCTGGTCGTTATTTTCATTCGGATGGTGTACGCTGTGAAGGTTGAATTCCTGGTTGACATTTGTGGGAGACAGGATTACTTGGATTAATCGTTTTAATGACACTGCGAATGAGTCAAGTCATTATTATTGTGATAAAAAGTGCTAATAATAATTAATATCTTGGATGAAGACATAATCCCGAATATAGCCAGAACATGGTTGCCCGCTTAAACTTGAAGGTCAATTGAAATTATTACTTCGGAAGGAATCCAAACGCTGCTAGATCGGGCATGAAAGCATTCCCGGGGATAGTATTCAGGGGAGGCATTTCAGAAAGAAGCAAGAACCCCGGAAAGTTGAGTCCCGTCCACGTTAGATGAACTATAGAAACATAGAAAGTCTTAAGGAAGGTATGTTTTGCTGCGGTTGCAAATTCCAAACTAGTCGACGTGATCTTGATCAAATGTATTTAATTTATATGAAAGGAGTCAGAAATAATTGAGGAGAAATCAGTGAATCATTCAAACTTTGATGAAATGTTTGGTACAGAGCTTTAGGCTGTTCAGTTTATGTGTGAATCATAAGTAGTATGCATATGTATGTTTGCGCTCCTTATTTTGGTTGTTGGTCCACAGTCCACGGCGATTCCATTGTAACGTGGTTCAGGTATTGTGTCAATCATGTGAAAGAAATACGTTCATTTTCCGAGAAGTATATGCATGCCGAGAAGCGGGGAATTTATAATGTTAGAAATTTATTTGCAGTCAATATATGCGTTTCGTCATATCTAATGTACATATAACTAAAAAAAATACAACACTTGATGATTACAAGGTGGTTCTGTGTTTCAAATGAACGTTTACAAGACAAAATGGTATGTGAGTACGAGGGATGAAGGATGGAGCTGATAGTCGGTGAGGATCATTTACCGGGTGACAATGTTGTTGACGGAATTGCGGGGAAAATTACTTCTTGGTAGACTACAGACGCGGAATATCTGGGTTTGTAGTAAGGTGCATGAACGCTCCAGTGCTGCAAATTGTATCCCCCGTTGGAGAAGAGCTGATTAGCGTTCGGATTATGGTTGTAATGGCCGCCGCCGAGATATGGATTCAGTTGATGTAAGTAGTTATTCTGTATGTTAGGAACTAGGGGTTGGTAATTTTGTTGCACTCCAAGGCCTAAGTAATTGGACACGAAAGGGTCGTACACCGGGTTGAAATTGGTTTGATCCTTTAATTCTCTGGTAAAGCGTACTTTCCTCTTCGACTCTTCCAACTGATTAGTACGCACGTCAGGGTAGCCATAACTGTCGCTTTGGAAGTTCAAATTAGGTTCATCGGGTAATAAGGCTGTTGATATGCACTTGTACGGTCCTTCATCATCTGCTGTGAAATCTTTGATAGTCAAAATCGATTTCCAGGGGTTCACATTGGTAACTGTAACATGGGGAGCGAATTGGTTCCGCGTGTCAAAGTACGAGCCGAAAGAGTCGGTGCTGCGGTGCCAGTAGATGCCCTGAAATATTAATATTTTTTAATGTCTCACTTGCTATGTTTTCACTCCTTCTCCTTTAATGTAACGATTTCATTTTGACAGCGGGCACTGGCATGATAGGCATGTTTAAATATTGGTTTTCAAAATTCAATTAATTCCTTTTTCTGTGCAAGAACAATTATACCATAAATATACGTATTGTATTTAGACGTAGAAAGTCTGTAAATCAATTATTATTACCTGTATGAGAATGAGGTATCGATCGAATTCACACTTTATCTCTGCATCCTGTCCACGAAATCTGATTTCAATTATTCCTGGCACTCGAATTTGTCTCTGGTAATGATTGTGGTGGTGATTATGGTTATGATAGTAGGAAGGATTGGGGTAAAATAAGCTATTATATTTGGAGTAAGAATGCGGATTGTAAAACTGGTGAAAATTCTGGTTGAAGTAGCGGTGATTGACAGTGTTGGAATTGTTGACACTTCCATTGCCATTGTAAATATCCTTGCTAGGTATGAAACCATTGTCGCTTTGACCAAGAGCACAGTAAGTCAAGGAGCTAAGAAGAAGAACCGCGTTGATAATTTCGGACGAAGCCATTGTCGCAGACTAAAGTCGAGCACATTTGTCACTCTTGTATATAAAGATGGTTGTTTTTATTGCCGGATGCGTGAAACAATTACCGGAAATTTGATGTCTACATTTAATTTCTGGGTGGAATTGTATCTATTGAACGTATTTACTTTCTTTTCTATACCTAGTTTCCTGTTGTTAAGAACGTTGGTGTGTAGAGCAGTTTTTTATTTGGCCTTTTCTTGTCATATGGGATTATATTTGGGGGTATTCATCTAATGTCTAGCTTAATTTCTTATTATTAACTGTATGCTTCATTATTAACTGTAAATTTTTATGCTTGATTCGGACGAAAGTTGTATTTATGCTAATGTATCTTTCATTCTTTATTTTTTAGTAGCTTCCTGAAGAGCGGATACTGCTAGGGCGTTGGTAGTGGTGTAGGTCAGCTTATTTTTCGTAATTAGAGAAAGTGGCCAAAACTTGCTAGACCACCCATATACTTTTTTTGTGTATCCTTTTACCGTTCAGGTGACTGTTTCATTTCTTATTAAAGCTTTGATGAATCACATGATGATTGCATTATGTTTATTGAAGATGCATTTTACCAGAATTAGTACAATGGATGATTTTTGTTTTTATACACTGTTAAATGAGTTAAATCTCATAGTTACGCATCTTTGTTGTTATCTGTATCAACTGAAAGAAGCAATTGCTCTTGCAAGGTAGAGGAGAGAGAGAAAAATGAAACACAAGAGAGAGAGAGAAACAGGTGACACGAGAGAGAAGCGAGAGAGAGAGAGAGGAGATCAATTTTTGCAATTTTCTATTGTTGGAGACTAAACAGCGCAACAATGCCTAAGAGCAGTAAGAGTTCAAATCAGCATTTGTGCTAGCTGGGATAGCCTCTACACGTAAAATTCAATTTTGCCCATATAATGATGATAATGATATGTGAATACACTGATTTGCTTATTTAACGCTTTTGACTTGTAAGTGTAATTACACTTTCAACAATAAACGACTGCCGAGTAAGTGATCCCGATCGACGACCGACAAAGCAAAAGGAATGTTGCTTATTGCTTACATGGGAATAAGATTTAATGGTGTAACTATTTTATTTTCTTTCAAAATCATGAAATATGTTGAATAATGTAGAACGAGTATAATATAGAAGTAACGACAATAACTTTGTAAGAAATAACTGTAAATATAATTTAAGTAATAATATAATAACGAACAATACACAATAATAAATTACATTTGTTAACCTGCGTTAAACAGAAGTATTTCCGTTACTTCCACTGTTGCGGTACGTTTTGTAAATCTTGCATATTACTTTTGCTATTGTTATTACGGCAAGTTAATTGTGCGATCAAGAGCAACATTTTTTTGCGGGCCGGATAACTAGAAACTCCCAAAGCACGAAGGTCGGATTCCGTTAAAGTTTTGAACCAGTCCAAATCTATTTCTTCCGATACGAATGTGTCTGGAATATAACGTATTTACATTAATGTAATAAATTTTCACTGATTAGCACAATTTTGCGTCATTGCACGAAAAATAAAGGTACATGGAACGGTCAATTCATAAGTCTGGTTAGACCTACCAACATATTTCTCCAACGAATTCTGAATAAATAAAGTTGTCAAATCTTGCGCTTCAGAGTCCAAATTAGCTGCAAAGTCTAACAAATTAGATTGTTGGGAGTGTAGCGTTGGATGATGCTTCGGTCCGGAAAATTTTTTGTCAGCTACGGATTCTAACTCAAGCTGAAGTGTTGGCGGCGGCGGAGCTTGTGGTATGAGGTTCACGTGCGTTTTACTAAAACCATAACCTGACCATTCGGCATTAGGTACTCGAGCCTGACCGTTAATTTTTGCATTGTACATAGCTGTAAAACATTAAGAGAGAAAGGGTTAATACAATACAAGGAATTTACTTTCACACAAATCTCATACTGACTGTATATAATTTCCCAAAAAGGATTCCTTCTTCACCTCTCATTGCTAAATATTTCTTATTTGTTTCTGTGGGCGAACTAGAAGGGGCATTAGTAGAAGAATTAGAAGAACTATTTAAAGATGCAGCCACTCCATTGGTGGAAGTACTCGCCAGACTACTATTGCTGCTCATGATCTCGTCAATAATGGAGGATGACTGGCTGCTAATATTCGTTCGTTCCCATCCGGGGGCTTTGCTTCTAGTAGATTCAAGTACATCAGTCTGTACATTTCCGTTAGTGATAGCCTGCGGGGGAGCACAATGCCCGGTTCCATTGCTTTCATATTTTGGTGGTAGAACACATGTCGTCGAGATGGTAGGCGAAACAAATGGGGGGAAGGAAGGTGGCCAAAAGGAAGGGGAGATTACAGGTGAGATAAGAGACGGACTAATGGGCGGCAACATTAGAGGCGGCAGAGACAAACGATTCGGAGGATTCGGTCCATTGCTGCTTGATGGCAGCACAGAATTCTGGTGATGATGCATGTACATGGTGGGATCCCGAAAAGGAGCTGGATAATCACAATCATAAAAAAAACAATAGTAAAAAACTATGCGATGTATGTATCAATACATATGTTTTAAATGCAATATCCGGGGAAAAAATGGTTTACTTGAAGGAAAAACTCCTCTAAGCCCATAGGATTGTGGGATGCTCGCGTTGCACGTTTCATTTAACCCCAAAATTCTTTTGCGTGCCTCGTACATATTGCTAGTATTCCTTTCACAGGCAATGATCTGAATTGTCCGGGACCTTCCAGGAAGTGGAGGTGGCAATGAAGCGTTTGAAGTGCGGTTGTTTCGATTAATTAACTTAATGTTAACATTCAGCTCAGATCCTATCATTCTCACGTTATCCCAGTCGAGCTGATGATCGTCTGCCAAATCAAAAATCATCCTCAATGGTAAGCAACCCTGGAAGCAAAATAAGTCAGATTAAAATGTTTTTAAAATTTGGAATTTCATTAAATTTGACTCAATATTTTTTTTAACTCGTGTGGGGGTTCACACGTACAATTAATTGCTGCCTTGCATAATATACGGCATTTATTTCGCCCACGACGTAAACACGAGATCGTTTAATTTGCTGAATATTAGAGTCCGTTAAGTCGGGGAAAATGATTTTAGCACCAGTATTCATCATTATAGTGTGGCAATTGGAATCATTCACCGAGCGAACAAAACTATGCTGGACTGGACTTATCTCCATTGTAGATTCCACTACTAAGTTTAACTGCAAAAAAATAAATTTTACCGCACACATTTTTTATGCTTTCCCTTGTAACTATTGCCATATTTTGTGTATAAGAAATACGGAACAAGATAATTAAATTTTTACTGCTTTAAAGCACTTTGTTGTACCCCAAACAACGTACTTGATTGCTACTCGAGTTATTTCCACTAAAATAATTAGCCAGTTTTAATATAGCTTCTTTAATTTTCGGGGCATCCACTTCACAACCTTTAATACTGATCATCGTTTGTTGGAGCTTGTTCGGTGGGTGAATATTTATGGCCACACTGTAAGTTGACTGAAGTTGTTCAATAAAGATGTGATGTGAATCTGTAATCTGGTGATCCATTTGAATAGTTGGCAAGTTGAATTGAAAAATCAGTGGACTTAATTCCTTTAAAAAAACAAATCACACGATTGATTATCTAAAAATCGATAGTAATAAATGCAATCACTACACCATGGAGCATTGACAGATTTGCTCAATTAAATGTATTCCATTAATATTGTTTGTACCGAATGGATTTGTTTGGATAGCAAACAAGGCTGAGAAAACCAGCAAGGAGAAAGAGAAAAAACTTTCACCTAAGTAGATCAATGTATAAAAAATGTGAAATTAGGATGGACGATCACAAGTTAACAATGCAGATAAGCAATTAGGAAAAAAGTGTAAAGGAGACAATCACCACGGGGAAGGTAACATACATACATGCATTAAGGGCATCAGGAAATCCTTCACAAGACATCCAAAAACCCTCAGCTTAACCCTCAAAACTGAACTTTTTCCCCTGCTGTGTATAATATATGGAAATCTTTTCTCGGTTACAAGAAGATAAAAAAAAGAGCATTACATTTGCCAAGGTCACTCAACCTGAAAGCTTTCCCTAATTATTTAAGACAGAATGCAAGTTATTCGTACTCCGACAAGCATGAAGCTTCGAGGTCGTCAGCAAAAATGGCTATTGTATAGCAACAAAGAAAACACAACCTGCATTCCAGAACTTACTCGAACTCGACTTCGTGCCTGCTCTACAGCTTGGATTGAACCCCCCGCAATTGTGACCTGATTCGATTTATGGTCCTTTGACATACGGTTGGAATCCGGGAAATGTATATGACAGCCAGTGTCCTCCATGACCCGACGAATTGTGGCTCCTCGGCAGCCAATCAAATGAGAATGATCTGTATAACTTATCTCCATCTTTAAAGTGATACGGAGATCCTTAAACATAAACAAAAAAAACACATTAAACTTTTACTTTTTTATGGTTAATATATGCACAAATTTTGCATCCTTCCCCCATTTGGAAAGGGGTCAAAGTTCCAAAATGAACTTTTAGGAGACAATACAAAGATACAGCAAGGACGGTCATGAAATTATACTCACGCGATGAGGTCCTAACTCCATTAAAATTTGCATCTTCGCCTGATTCACTTCGCCGTCCGTGTGACCATAAATCCGGACATACAAATCTATATAGGAAAGAATGAGATGGATTATTTTGAACTGCACATCGGGAGACTTTATATGTATATAAAACAGCAGAAGAAATAGGCTTTCGTTTACTTTACGCCGTACGTTCCAAAATACCCCAAATCACTGCCAAGTACCACTAACTATCCAAGGCAAGAGGAATATTAAGAAATAGAGACACAAAATGTGTCAAGTCCGACAAGATTATTGAACTTCCAGATCCAAATGTAAAATAAATCCCCCAGAGACAATGAAAAAAAAATTTCAGCCATCTTATTCAAATGATTATTGTTCATTCGTGCTCGAGTCCTCGTGACTCGTATGCGAAAAAAAGCAAAACTAAATAGGAGATTATAATATAGAAGAGCCAGGAAAGCGTGCTTACACAGGTACGAGTATAAGTACAAGTAAGTACTACAAGACAATGATGTTATTTGTATGAATATACTAGACCTTTTTTAGTCTTCGCCCCAATCTTCATCCTTGAAGGCCACTGAATGAACGTATTCGTACTTTCCATCACCTAATGCATATACGTCAATGAATGTCAAACATTTCTGTAATCATTGCCCTTCTTCGAATATACGTGTTTACAAACTATTGTGTCGAAAATATTCAAATATCCGAGAAAATCTGAACTTTTAACAGCTTAGAAGGTTCACCTAGCCTCATTAATATACGTATGTTATATACATAGATAGTTTTTTCTAATACAAAAAAAATGTTTATCTTACCATATCCATGAAAATTTTCGGGTCGCCGTGCATGTCGCGTTCTGGAAAAAAAATTAAAAAAAAACACACACACAGGTATAAATGTATTATAAAGTACTTTGAAAAGAAATTGTGTTTACAAGTGCAATTCCAAGGAGAAATCATGGTCTTCAGCAATTTCATCTTTGGGCGTGTATAAAACTACTTGGAAGACTCAGAATTAGAAATATGTGTCCAAGAAAAATTATTATGATTGCTCCAGATAATAAAAGAGAAATCTTCTTGCTTTCAATGTAATGTACACGATGTGCAATATGCTCGATGCAATCACCAATAAATATGCTGAAGATAAAAAAAAAAAGGCTTAGAAAATGAAAATAAATCTAACCTCGAAGAATAAGAGCCTCCAATTTCTTCCTGCTCACCCTCACATCTTCGCGGATCGGCCCTGCACCGATGGAGGTTAAGTCTTCGCGTGATAAACTCAGTAAAGTTGCATTGTCTGACGACTCAGAAACGGTGTCAGATGTGTCCGTGACGTGTGAAGAACTTGTATACAATTGAAACATATTGTCGGCGTGTGAGTCGAATAAATTTGTAATATTTTGTCACTGAGTTGGCTAAATCTTACTGCGACTTAATCTATATAATATTAAATTTAATAACGTATTATAATAATTGTATTAGCCTAAATAAATTATTTCTCGTTCTAAGCACGGATTTTTTAAAAATGGAAATAATAAAAACTGCGAAAACGGTTGCACACAAAAAATCACAAATGGAGAGCTAAAGAAGTGAAGCGGCTTGGACGAGAACTTGAGTGAGAGTGTCTTGTTGGCTCGCGGAAGACTAGACTGCTGGAGAGGAGACAGCAAGTCAGTCTTTGTGAGAGTGGAGGAGAGGTGATCAGGACAGTCCTTGGACATCCAGTGTCCCTTATGATTACTCAAGTGTAACAGGACAAATTATTATTGTTTACCTCTTCAGCAACTTTCCTCCCCCTGCCTCCTGAAGATGTGTTAACCAAAGAATAAAACAAATTGTTTTCTCACATTCATTTTTTTTTATCCTCAGCTCCAGGAGTATGACGACAGTGAAAGGTCCACGGGAGGACAATGTCAATTCAAAATTGGGTATGCATATTAAGTTAAGGTGAAAAACCTAAAGGTGTGACTTCAGCCTGGATTATATACATATGCACCTTTACACACGAATATGCAATAGTAAAACCAATACACTAGAATTCCTCCGGATTACTGGCGACTACATCAAATTACCTTTCCACGCACTGACATGCATAAGTCCCAGTTGACGACAATGAAATGAACTCTATTGCCATGAAATTATAGTTGAATTATTCAAAAGAACGTTTGCCTCAGTTATCTCATCACACTATTTTAGGCCGGAAGACTGGGCCAATTGACAAAAGCTTGGAAATGTATAAGTAGACCTGGATTAATATTGACCTCAAGAACGTAACTTATAATTAGAGTCATTGTAATATGAAATGCTATTCACCTGTCACATAAACTCCCTGGAAGCACAAAAATGTCGGGTGCACAGACACGGGTTTGGCCACCAAGGCGCTTTTTTGGCAAGACAATTTTTGCGCCTTACCCAGCGCTGAAAAAAAAATTTGCACGCCGGGTTTGTACAGGACACTTACGCTTTTCATGCGCCTTTCTCCCACAATATTTCTACCCTTAATACTTTGCATGCATTTAGGCGGTAGAAATCTGAATCCGCGCTTTTCCCGCACTTCAAGATTCATTCTGGCGCAGATCAGGCGGATTTATCTTGTTGGATGTAAACAAGAACAAAGGGAGACGTGGTCAATTTTGTACCAAGATTTCTTTTAAATGTTGCAAAAACATTATTTTACCATAATATGATACTAAAAATAAGTTTCTGTAGAAAGTAGACCTGTATTGTAACTTTACAGTAGATCTTTATTGTTGCACTCATTCACAGGAAAGATCCACTTGTACTTGACTCAATTTTTATAATCTCCTTTTTATGCTAATATATAAGACTAGTCAAAGGGTTCCTCATCAATGGCGTCGTTACTTGACATCAAACCTAGATCGTCATCGTAGTCAAAGTACTGATTGAGATCATTTTCATCCATCAAGGGCGTGTTCATGGTACTCGGCGGCGGAACGGTGGAGTCCGGGGAGATGTCCGTGTCCATGTCTTCAGCTAAATCAGGGTCTTCCCTGACACTGAGGTCAGGAGGAGGAGGAAGTGGTATGGCCGGCATAACTTCCTTTTTTGCAGATAAGAGACTTCGTCCCTGACCTGAATGTGTGCACATACAAGGGAGGAACAATAACGGACAATATTGGAAATTATCTTTCTCGTCTAATTCGATAATCTTAGATAGTGTGTAGTTATTAGAAATGTGTCTGTAATGCGTGTCATATGCTATTCTTTCGATAAGTTAGGTATTATTTTATTTATAATTTTTAAGGGTCTAATGAAAGTATCGCAAGAGCAAGTTTGATATAAATACCTTTAAAAGCTTTGAACTCCGTTTCACCACTAGTTGTACTACTTCCAGCTTCGCTGTTGGATGTGCTGTTTTGTGATCCTTCCGCACTGTGCACATGTCGAGAGAACTGAATACTTCCTACTTCATAATTATAATCTGGAATCCCACGACATCGGGGTTGCTTAACTGGCTTCGACACTATCTCCTCCCCTTTTCTTTTTCCATCTAGTCTTTAGGTATAGTGTACAAGGAAGTAAGTATGATTAGGCAAGACCTGACAAAAAATGTTGTTGGGTATTATTTTGAGATGAGAAGGTCAACCTATTTCCTGAGCCGGAGAAAGGAGTAAAGGCACTGTCGTCCTCATCTTCGATCACAGCCGCTGATTTCCTGGGAGCCTCAACATAATCGACCGGTGGGGCAAAATCTACCTACGTGGAAAACACAGCACGTGTAATCATATTCATTTTTTCAACTCTCTTTTACAGCATTAATCACAGCATACTTGGTTTGATTTCCTGAAACTAGCAGTGGCATAGACGCTGTAATACACAGGACAACATTAAATGCATAAAATTAAGATTTAATGCTGTCTTGTTGAGCATTGCACGGGTATCAGGTACGCCGGGTATTTGAGTACATATACGTATTACATATTCAGGAACGGGTACACGTATAGGTTGAAAAAAAAAACAGATATGTAATCTGATCTTGACCAGCTTAACTCGGAAACAGTGGCATTTTTTTTTATATGAAGCTTACTGCGAAATTTGGTTGCTACTGTCGTCCTACGCCCTGTCAAAAGCATGGGGCCTTAAAACATTGTGGCAACATTTTTGACGGGTAACATTTTTCTAAAATTATGTTTGTGTTTGTGCATGAGGACTTTAAAGAAGTTTTAATAATGCATTGGATTTGCTACTTATATCGCTTGATAATGGCCACATCTTGTTGTCTTGTGGAACTACGGTTGGATCGATTCGAGGCATCGTTTCCTCCAGCTGCAATAGCTTTATTTAAAAATATTTCCATAATTCGGATACAGGTTGCAGATGAGGACATTAAATGTATGTACTTTGGCATCCTGTACTTTGGCATTACATGTATACATGATATATACAGGTAATAATAATGATATAATAAATCGTAAATAGGTATGTAAATGGCCCCGGGGAAGCTGCAGTCTCACTTTGCCCCTCATGCAGAGCCTCCTCGATTTGTCTTGTTGAAATCTTGTGAATGAATTTTCTCTCTGATTTGTAAACATGTGAAATGCGTTAACCCTTACATAAGTTCATTGTAGAAAACAATGAGAAAGTTCATTGTACAAAACAATAATATTGTCTCATAATCATAATGTCAAGAGTCCAGACAGTGTACGCCGTGTCATTTATCCTTATTTAAAAATACGTAAACGTGGTTCAAAAGCATAACCAATTATTATTAAATCCATCTAATTGTAAGTTGAAAGTCCATTATAATTGTGTGTACGTGGCTCCCTTCTTGCAGATACAGAATATTGCGTTCCTGTTTTGTACCTGTCCCTGATTACGTATCCAAGTACCCGGGTGTACTTGATCAACGTGCTGTGTTCCCTTTTGTACAGTAATTATCATTATGTAATTTACAGGGTCAGGTTATTTGGGGATGTTTGAACAATCTGTATTGACCGACGTGAAACGAAATAATGCAATTTTTTTCCTACATCGTGATTTTGACCACCTTTGACACGAACTACTATGTACTCTTCATGTTTTTGTAGTTTAAACTCTACGATTATTGCAAACCTTCATTGTTTTGTATTTGTATGGGGAACGGCGTGAATAACAATAATAATAGCATCTTACGTCCATATTGCATTCGATTATGCTAATAGCTGAGCCTGGCTGTGTCTCCAGGACGTTGAGCTCGTAAACCCGCTCATTATACAGAATAGCAATGGTATCACCCGTGGTTAGGCATGCGAATCCCCGGAGAGCACTTTCCAGCACTGCCTGCGGATTGGTAATGTCCAGGAAGTTGGAAGATAGAGGTTCGAACTTGGAGAATTTGCCAACCGGTAGAGACACACTTTGTATTCTGACGATGTTCCCCTCTTCCAACAATAAATTGTTCATCATCTTTCCAAACATGGACAATATTAGAAAAATTTCAACGCTCAGGACACCGCAGGATGTAATGTCAGGGAGATACCCAGCTAGGAATGTAGCACCGACCCTCTTCCGCAATGAACTCCAGAACTCCGCAATGTGTCAAACGATCCTTACCGACGTTGGTCAGTTTAAAGAGCATCGGGTACGCCGTGTTAAGCCTGGTCAGATGCTCCAAAGCTGAGGGTGGTAGTATAACTGGAAAGTGCATTAACCGGTATTACATATGTATGTATTATACACTAATAATCTAACCTTTCCTGTGTCAGTTTGAATTAGAAGAATGGGAACTTTTTGGAGTGTGAATTACTTTTGCCTCCGCTGTTTATGCTTTGTCGTCCTTGTCCCGGCATACTTGTAACCAAATAAGCTCGGTAGTCCTTGCTGTATGGTAACCTGCAAAACAGAACCGTCGTAACAAAAGTAAAATTGAGCCCTCAAAATGAACATCTATAACCACGGACAGAATCCAAGTACACGCAATTTTTTTTTAATATATATAGCACCTAATAATCATTCACGCAGTAAACAGTATCTCAAAGCCCCATGTTTAATTCCACACGTAGAGTTGTATTGCGTACAATCGTATTACATAGCCACGGGGAAATATGTATACATATGCAGATAATTTCAAGTTATTCCTTGCATATACTTTTGCAATTAGCTGACAATTGTATTGTAAAAAAAAGAGCCAGATATTGAAGGTATGCATAACCTGTTACGCTGTAGCCAAGACATTTCTCGGGATCCTCTCCTTCGGAATTGCTCCTACGACAAGCTCAGGTCAATTTCAGTTCAAGTTGTAGGAATGTTGCCTCAATTTTGTTTCCAAATAGTCTGTCCGACTAATGGGTAAATGTATAGCAATAATACTTTTAGAATATCAGTTGTGTAAATCACTCATGAATTTAATGCTGGTGCTAGCTGCTTTTTGTTAGATGACAACGACAGCCACAGCTGGCAACTGCAGATGCAAGGTGTGGATTTGTGGATCCTGGAACCGAATGATAGGACATGCCACGGGGATTGTGGCAAAGCCTGCAGTGGCACTAGATTGATAAGTACCTCTCGTCCGCGAGGATTCTCAATGATGATTCTTCGAATTCCTCATCGGCCAAGATTTATAGGCCGTATCGCGTGATCTAGTTTAAGGGATCGCTCGTGCCTCGGGCGTAAATCATTTAATTCGAAAATAGGCATAATCATTTTGGTTCAGTCAAACAAATACAACAGAAGGTAACTAATTTAACTTTTTATGCTTTTGTCATAGTTGCCAACACAGTTGGCCGCAGCTTCATGATTTCAATTTTTTGACACACGAACGATCAATGCGCAGTGAACTGCGCATATAATGTAAATGTATATAATGTAAATGTAATGTACCTAAATATTATAAATCACTATAATGTATAGCTATAGCTATAAATATATATATATATAATCATTATAATGTAAATGTACTTCTATGTATATAAGCACGGTGATATAATGGTGAATTAAATGCTATTGCAGTGGAAAAGTAAACAGTTTGTTTATACGACTGACAGTACATTATACATATTATGCATCCACACATTTTATTCACTGTTTTTCAGAAAAGGTATATATACAACGTTATTCCAATTACTTTCTCTTTAAGACTATAACAGCCGGGTGTTTTCATCCCCAGACCCCAGAAGACCGTATCCTCCCACTGTATCACCATTTGCTGCCTATTATAACAGCATTAGCATCAAAATAACATATCCAATATCCATATATAACATTAGCTTTTCTTCTGTAACAGCACAATTTTATTCTGCTTTCAAAAAAACATCAAGATGTGGGCAAAATTGGGTACATATTGAAGTAATTTGATAAATCCTTAAAATCAAGCCTGTATTAATTACAATTTCGTTATAATAGCATAATTTCATTTGCAGGTAGGGTGCTCTGCTCAGTTGCAGATATGTTATAGAGAGTGAGTGGGCTGCACATGCACATTATTATGATTATTGAAAAAATATTAAAAAATACAAATATACAGCAAATGAAAATGTAGCTAATTCAAGTGGTTGTTGTATTACGTACTACTTATTTTGGGGCAGCAAAAATGGTGACCAATTTAATTATACAGTGGCCAACGGCGATGTGTACCTATACATATTTTTTCGACGATCCAATTTTCCAATTATATTATTTTGTCAGTATATTTTTAAGTCCAGAACAAGAAACTTTGCACCAATCATGGGTCGTGCTTGGACTCATCTAGCACACCCCCTCCTGTTAATTATTATATAGCACATCATTTGATTTGGTTGCTTACAGGAAATACTCTTATGCATTCACATTCATGATAATACACTGCTCGCAAAAATATTTTTTAAATCCTTTTTTCTCTTTTGCCAAATCATTGCATATTGCTTTTGACGAAGGAAAATAAGGAACGCGGAACGGGGTCTTGAAATATTATCATCTGAGAGCCCTGTTGTTATGTAGTAGTATGGCTTAAAAAATGCAGCAGGGTCCCTTCCAGATTTTTATTGCGTCTATGAATCAGACTATTTTGCTCAAAAAAACTTCAACTGACTGGGGTAACTGAGAACAACTATCATTGAAGCTAAGCAATTTGTGATTCAAGCGAAAAAACAATGAGCTATCCACCAAAAATGACAATCATCAATAAAAATATTTACTGGATTCAATAAAATTCTTGAAGGAACTAAACTTGCAGTTTAGTTACATTTCATTAAGATCCAAGCCCCACCAGTTTCAATAATAAGTGATAATTCTGTGAAAAAGGACAATATTTTATGAAAGTACGTGAAACCAGGTTTGGAAAATTATTTAGTCATACCTTTGGTGACATGAGGACATGACATGTTTTGTCTTGAATTCGCCGACTGTGTCAAAATATAATTTTTTGCGTTTTTTCAAATTAAAAAAAATCTCGCTGATACAATAAAACAATATTTAGAATTTTGGGAAAAACTGAAACTTATCTATACTTGTCCACCGTAATTGCTATATGTAACTGCTCTTACGTGGAGCTAACACCAGCGTAATGGACAGCGGGCGCCCAAATAATGGCGACGCCGTACATATTGTACATGTATCATTCACGACGTAATAAAAAATGTAAAAAACTTCAAATCCCCTAGCAAAACAAAATGTGGACATTGTCTCACGGTGCGAAGAAAATCTAAAGAAAGCATTGTGTAAATAAGTTATATTATCCGCACGAAGATTTCAGTCGTATTGACATTTATTTGTATGAACGACGACCACCCTAAGTGCAGGTTTTTCGTGACGACTGGTATGAAGGAATTACGAGAAGTCAATACGTATATATTGTGAACTGTAACTGAAGATCAGAGCTCATTACAGGGTGTTAATTGACTGAAATATGTATGATTGGCAAACAAGAACATTAATCATATCATGAAAATACAAAATCCTAGAATTGTGGAATTAATTAGTTCTTATCCAGTACAATCTAAACTACTATCCTAAAAATGTACCAAGCTATGTCTTTTTTTCAATTATTTTCATCCAAGCCTCTCGCAATAATTTCAAAGTACTAACAAGCAATCTATTAATCGAAATATCTCATTTTCTTCACCGGAAAGAGGTCACATGTGGTGTCGAGGCATGTGTGACTCTGCGTCCCTCAGTACTCAGTACATAAACTACAGCTAAGTTTTTTTTTGTGCGTTCATATATTTTCTTTTCTTTTTCAGGTGTCAGACTTTAATTGGAACTGTCCATGAATGGTGGATCAATACGAGTTGATTTGCATTGCGTTCATTTGATGGATACAGTTGCAAATGTCTGGATCATGTTGCTGTTGTGAATGATTTCCTTGAGAAATGAGTCCACTGAGACCCGTGCCGTCTATCTCACGGTACATAGGAACATTCGTCCACGAAGATACAGGTATGTGCAATGGTACTGGTGGGGCGCCAGGAGTTAATGCCGTCCATGGTGTATTTTGTATTGGATCAACAACATACGCTGTAGGAACTGTAGTTCCACTATTTGTAGTGTACATAGGCTGGGCAGTTGCAGGGCCTGAGGAAGAAGCAGGAACTGAAATGTACGCAGTTCCAGGCGGCAACTGAAATATCAACATAAAAACAATATTAACAAAGCAGTCTTTAATTCCAATATTAACAAAGCACCCTTTTTTATATAATTTCGTAAGTTTCGCCCCACTCCATCATGTAGATATTAGATACATATTACATTTCTAGAAGGGTCAAATAAACTAATTTCGTGCAATTGTGCCATTTTATACTGCTGAAATTGGTTGCCCCAGTTGAAATTTAAATGGTGCGTCAGAGAAAAAACCGCAGAAGTCAATACCGGTGGGATGTGGGATCAACCTTCTTTCGTGGAAGGAAAGTGATTGAATTCAGTTGAAACACTAAAAACCCACAGAGCAGACGGTAAAGGATAAATGTGTTCCTGTAACACACTACTTAACTCTTACATTTGAATATCTAACAAGCTATAGCTTGTGTGCTACGTATATATTTATATATATATACATACTTCTTCTGCAATAACAATTACAAACCCTGAATGTCTGTGCCTAATGTTCTCTCTGATGAATGATGTACTTAAAAGGGTACCTTACGTAGACTGGCTGTGTTACAGAGCAATAGCTATAAAATTTCAGCGGTCACATGCAAACAATTTAGTAAGACAAGACTAATGGAAAATTCCTTGACTTTTTGAGGAGACTGACACTTCAACTTCTTCAATTAATGATTTTCGTACGTCTTAAGTGATTCTCGATCACTACGGTGTTTCGCAACGGTATGCATTTGCTTTGTCATCTAGTAGTTCTGTCTCCGTTGATTCTACCTGCGGTTGCGGCTTGTTTACAAACATGCCTGTACAAATCCGTTGTACATTACGGAGAACCTATCTGTCCTCATTGGCTCACTTGCGCTCCGTAGTCGACACTACACACAAACAGTAAACAAAGGATGTTCAGACGAAAGAAGGCGAAGGGAAAAAAACTGAATAAAATTGGCGTGGATCCAAACCACCCTTGGCATTAATTATAGCCAAGAGTCGTTCAAAACAAGAATAACCACCGAGAAACCTTTTTGTTAAGACACCGATTTGGCTTTAGCGGGCAGGAAGGCCCAAGGTACATATAAAGGGTATAGAGTCAAATCAGCCTAAGTCCATTGAAGCTAATTTTACAGGAAGTGGGGGAAACTGCGCCGGATGCAAAACTTTCAGAACAGTCAAAAATTCTATAAAGCTCCAGAGAAAACGTATTAATTTTATTAAAACAAACTTCTACTTCAAAAAAGGACGTAAATCACCCACTGGGTAAATTATTCCAGCTCGATTGGATTATTATAATTAATTTGTTTGGTCAACTCTCGCGGTTGAACTTCACCACCGATACATTTCCTTTCACATTGTCTCTCGATCAGTTCGTGTGTTTCTCTTATATCCAACTTTTTCACTTCTGTCTCGCTATTGTTTGTCCTCTATGTCTCATTATTTTGTCTCTATCACGCCTTCTATTTTTACTCTGCCTTCATATGTTTAACTCTTCCATGTTTTTTCGCAGAGGGAGCATTCGGTACATTGTGCGAATGTATTATACAAACAGCGGGTTGTTGTGATGTGGGCCTGTCGGCCCGCAACACACAGATGGAAGGACGTTTAGGATGTACGGCACTGAAAATATGATGGACTTAATCTGATTTGGAAAAAATTATCTAATACAAAGTGTCACCAAAGCTTATACATGTAGGCAGTTGGGGAAAAAATAAATGTCGGAATTTTGGGGCTTACTCGTGTTTTTACTCTATATCGACTTTATATGTACATGTATATATGCACACGTAAACTTTGACACAATTAGTTGTACCTATCTTTCGCTACCGTACTTTACGTACCTCGGTGTTCCCGAACTTTAATGCATGAATGCGAAGCAATCAATCTTTAACCTTTAACATATTCCACGGCAAGTAAACTGGTCAACTGGAGATCTATCTACTAGAAACCCTCGCAGCACAACTGTAGCATCTGATATACATAGTATATATGGGATGTAAGCCAATCCAAAACAACAAGGCACAAACACACCCGGAAGAAAAGGCAAACGCATTCATAATATACACACGTGCAAGAAAGTAGACGAACATACTACAAGTTAGGCTTCAGACATTGAGTTTTGCATATCTAATTGAAAGGCCAACTATCCGTCAGTGTTGGCGGTCATGTGTCGCCTGTCGCCCCTTCTATTGCCAGTAGATGTATAACCCCAGTACCAATAGGTATACAATGTATATATATATACATAACTTAACATTAGAAGAGAGCTTCTTTTTCCTGGCACAAACCAAAGAAACCAAAAAGAGATTGTACAAGTATACTTATATAGATGCACGTATTACCATACCACAAAACAACTACAGAGTATCACTAACAGAAGCGCCTGTTTTACAATTTACAAAGCTGGGAAAATATAGATAGTGAACTCACCTTAAACATGCTGTCTTCGAATTTTGGAAGAAAAATATTGCGCATTGTTGACAAAGATGCATGCTTTTCGCGAAAAGAGACTGCCGATGTCAAATCCTATGATTCCAACAGCGATTTTATCTTTCAGTACGAAACATAATCTTAGTGCGGACATTACAAGAAAGCGTATATCACGCTAAGTGAAAGATTTAGTGGCAACACCACCAAAGGATTACATCGGGAAAATGTAAGGTACAACAAACTGAATGTATTAAGAAAGACTGCAGTGATGGTGAAAGAACCAAGAAGATCTTAGCTCGTGTACAAATACAAAAATGCCATGAGTACCCAAAATATTTAATATTTCTACGAGGTCCTCTTTATCGCAAGACATTATAGAGCCACACAATGGTCATGGTACAGTAAACGGGAATTTCACGTTACCCGGACAGGCCAATCATTCTTTACTACATTAAATTATCCCCACTACCTGGATCTTGTGGGACTGAGAGTGACCTATTATTTTTAAATTATTTGCAATGTACAAGGTTTTGACTAGACTATAAGTATTATAATATTTATAGTACAGTCAATCAATTTATAGTTATAATTCGACATACGTAATTGCTTTCATGGACATTTTGAATCCTGAAAATTATAGTCATACGGTACAGAATACAAAAAAATGCAGTCCCGGTTGGGTTTGCTGTTCTCAGATTATTATTTACTGAATCACATTCACAAAGTTATGTTTACAAATGCAACCGCAACTTTCATTTTTACAAAGGAACGAATTATCTTTCCTATATTTCTTTCTTTTTTTATCAGAGATTTCCGATACCTGACTACATCAGATGGATTCGCATCTTAATTAGGACACTATACAGTCACAAGTCAAAACTATGAATCTGCCCAAGTAAAACAGAAGATTTTGCAACGAAATACATAAATTACACGAAAGCAACTGGGCCACCAGGTAAACAATGTGTAGGGTGTAGTTATGATTGGTTAATCCAAAACAATACACCTCTTCATTGTCAGACATGAACTCACAAACACAAACTGACGTAAAATTTTCCCTCATACAAGCCATCCTCACCACCATTATCTCAGGAATAGCATTCTTGGAGTACAAAATCACAAAATAGTAACAGTTAACCGGATGTCGTGAATCCTCATCCATACCTGACACATACCTTCAAAATTTACAACCCTAGAGAACTAGACATTCATATCGAATAAGGTAAATCAAGTTCCATTCCAGGTCAACAGGAAGAGGTACATTCTTTTTAACATCTTATAATAATAATAAAAGTGGTAACGAAGGACAGGAATGTGATACTGGTAATAAATAATGTAATGAATAAACTCTGCCTCTGTAACAAACTGACTCAAGAAATCGAACAATCGAATATTGTAGGTTTCAATAACCAGAGCCACACGGAAATCTGGAAATGCAGAGCGACAAAAATGGGAATTCCAGTTGTGGCAAAGCTAAAAAAAATCAATGCCTTGTTGTGAAAAGAATACGTTTTGTTCACCGAACGATTTTGCAAAAACGATATTATACGACGACGCTATTCGTTTCAAATATTTAGGATTGACAAACAGAAATCTATCAGAGCCAGTTTCCTAAGACTAATTATGGAGATTGGCACAAGTGACACTGCATGGATTCAATTGATCCAGGTTTCTAGTGTCATAATAACTTTTTTACGTGTATGTACGTCAGCGGAAAGAGGTGTCATCGACAGAAAAAAGAGTGTGAAGAAATCATTCTCAAGGGGAACAATGTTATTACACAATGACTCATCAAGGTGGTGGTATGAGACCAGGATTGACAAGATATATATGTTCTGAGTAAGGTGCAGCGGTTATCGCTGCTGGATGATGACGCTGTGCAGTACCATGGGGAGCTGTTGGAGTTGAATACGGAACCGGTAAAGATTGTGCTGTAGAACTGACCCACCTCCACTGACAAGGGCTGGAACTGATACTGAGAGCAGGCGAAGTACTAGCACTAGTAGAAACACCATGTGACGTACGCCATCCCCCCTGAATCGGTGAAAGCTAAATATTTTTGAAATCCTTGAATTTCAGTGAACAGGAGCCATCAAAAATAACAGGCCCGCAGAATGTTAACGAACAATGTGAGGAAGAAATCCGGAGATTTACATACTACATAGCATGCCGCGCAGTGTGTAAGAATAAGAATGGAAATAAGGCTCACTTGTTGGTATCCGGGATATGGTGTTTGAATGTAACACACCTGACCAGGAGGACCGGCTGAATACATTGGTTGTAAATTAGGTTGAGGACCACCATAGGATGACTGGTGCAAGTACGGCTCATACGATTGCTGTTGATAGTATTGACCCGAGGAATGTCCGTGTGCAGCACTGTAGTATGGAAATCCCGAGGAAGTGCTCCCTTCCAAAGAAGCACCATACGGCATATCATAACCTCGGCTCACCGGCAGCTATTACAGTTAATAACCATATTAACTTCTAGGACAAAACTGTCAGCTCTTTTCGCTTACTAGATGATTCTCAACATTTTAAAATAACTTACACCGTCGCTAACGATGGACGGCTGCTTCTTCACCGCTGGAGCAATATTAAGTCGCCGCTCACGATGAACAATGGGTTCGATTTCCTTACAAAGATTTGCGTTCAAATTCACTTTATATTATTCAAGCTATCAATTTTCAGCTCAGGTACACAAAACACCAGCTTCCTCTTACCTTGTCGTTGATCGCATTGTACAATCTTTTAGCCTCCTCTTCGGTCTCGAAAGTCACGAAGCCGTACCCTTTGGATACTCCTGCACGATCGACGATTATTTTCGTGGCTCTGACAGATCCGTAGGGTGAAAAGAGATCAACAAGCTCTTCTTCAGTTGTAGAACTGGAAATTCCGCCAACGAAAATACGGTTGGGAACGAGAGTACCATATTTGGGTGCATTCACTCCGTACATTTCCTGCTTACTACCATACTCGGATTCGGAATGATCCACACCAACATCGCTGGAGTCGCCATTTCCGATAGAAACTGAAGGACAGCTCGTACTCCACTTGTCTATAGGAGTGGATGTAGCTCGGCGTCCACTGTCAACTAAATCAGATTTTGAAATGATGCTGCTATCATCCGCACTCGAGCTCTCAATCATCTTATCTTCCTGCAGTTCCAGAGAACAGGAGTTCATCTCGGAGTATTCAGACTTTTATATCACAAAAACAATCACCAATACAGATACTTACGAAGTGTTCATGTCTGTAAAATATCATAAATAAATAATAATTATGTTTTTACCATTGCAAGAAACTTCCACGCAAATGTTTGCCGCTATACTTAACGAGTCCAGGGAAATCACCAGAAAAGCTGTAATCACGAATAAGATGATCTGCAAAATATATAAATGCATTTACATTATAGTCAAAATCTGCAAAATTCCAATGACATTAAATTGTAATAACTGTAAAAATTCTAGTGGGGTATTGTGAAGTTGAATTTGGCATTGATGCAGGAGATTTCAGGGTATCCGAATCTCAGGATCTCAGCTAGAAAAGGGAAACTCGCTGCCTTCTGCCTTCTTGGTCTCTCACAACTCCGAGCAAATGTATAATTATTATTATTACTGTTCCGTATTAACTTGGCAACCAGATTAATTAATCAATGTAAGCAGTAAGGTTATGGGTTATGCCACCGAAAAATCAGAGTGATTCTAAAAAAATGGGTTATTACGTTTTGAGCTTTGACGGTACGTTGATATCAACAAAGTTTGTATTTAAACTGTTGCCACCGTCATGTCAAAGCCATCACACAGGGTAACTGGCAGCTCGTGCAATGGTGAACTCTGTCCTACTACGGCTGATGTACGTCTGCGACACAACACCCAACTAGAATCAACCAACTACTAACTACTACCCTTGAAACCAACAATTTCTTCTCATTGCAAGTGCATAATTTCTAAATTTAGATATCCACTTCTAGTGAGAGAGAGAGTTCTACGAAGGTATGTGCTCAATCCGACTTGGCTGCACCGTACATCCTTTCCTGTTTTACTTTAACACAACCTAGGTATGTTAAACATTTTTAAGGTGTTTGAGCTAAGCGCCACCGTCAATAAATGCAAACGCTTTTGTTCATGAAATATCCAAATTCTCACAATTAGGCGAAGAAAATGGTGAGCGCTATAGTAGTCACTAATTCAAATGATTTACTCATGTGAGATGTGACCCATCTCGCACAGTGATGCCTCTATATACTCTGTACGAAAGAACATTTTCTCGTGTTACCCTTGAATTCACCAATGCTACAACCCAAACTACCAACTTTTCCCCAAGCAAAAAAAAAACCGTAATTTACATCGCGACAGGGAACAACTCTGATCTCTGATTGCCAAGGAGTCTGAGCCTTGCGTTTCGCACTTGTAGATAACTTTGTACAAAATACATAAATGTATTTATACGGACACAATTACAACATGAGAGCATGCACAGGTTTTAGATTGTCAGGTGTTCCACAACTTGATATTATACACACTCGCCAATCTGCTACCAAAAGTGATCTCCCGGATATGATTTCTGGTCCGCATTGTCATTGTGTGTCGTATAAAAACAGCCTTTCAAAGCCTTGCTTTACATTCAATCTCACGAGTGCCCCCGACCTCGGGTCTTAAAAAAAATGAAAACGTCACCAACAAGAATGTCAAACGTAATATGTATACCTCAATATAACTCATAAAATCTACAGAAAGCATATATTATCGTATACATATATGTGTATAGAAACTAGAAACAAAGATAACGTGATACCTTTTTTGTAAGTTTTTAAAATGGAATGCCTCCAAAGCCAAACGTAAAAGAAATAAAGCTGGAAACGAAAAACAAGAAAGAACTCCCCAAGAAGAAAAACGTAACACGTCCGTACCCAAAGAACGAGAAACGCTAACTGAAAATTTACAATACTAGTTTAAAAGCTATTAAATACTTTGATCATTTTCATTGGTAATGGTATTTTCAAACTATTGATTTCTAAACTAAAAAAAAGTAATTTACCATGTCAACGTCCACGCTTCATCATATTATATTATTCTTGTTCCACTTGGACAGAAACAAAAGGAAGAAAGAAAAACGGGCAACACAAAAATCAAGTTCCCTGAATTGTAGTTGTAGTTGACTTGGTCATTCACAAAGTCCCAAAAGAGTTTTTATGTTTTCAATCAAGATTATTTCCGATGCGTTGACAACATGGCAAACCGGTGATAACGGTTACATGTATGCATGTTATTGCAGTAATAGTAATAATTGTACGAAAAGGACATTTCCGGTTTAGAAAAAAAACTATTCAGAAACCTCTTGCGTCTTCTCCGGGCTTGTGATAGGACACTTTAACAATCGACCAAGAGTTTTTTGGAGAAACAAGGAACCTGGAAGATCTTCTTGATATTATCAATTCTCACTGTTGGGGCCGTCTCGAAAATCTCGGTCTCGAGAGCTCGAGACACTCCTGAAGCTTATATTTCATTGAACCATTGAGATTAACTTGAGTTGAAAGTTTGGACGCAATTATGACTGTTTAAAGTTGACCTTTCGATAAATGCATCACTAATCACTATTATATGGCACACCTATATCTATGTGTATATATATACATTATGATTTTGGGAAGCACAAAGAATTCCAAAGTCATGTTTTTGTTTGAACAATCTATAAATCAAAACAAAATTCGAATGAGCGGATGATATAATGAAGAAAAATAATTAATCCAGTGTTGACACCATTAGATGCCGTGGTATTGCTCTTGCAAATCACCGTGTTATTTCGTAAACGCGTCACTTCTACGTTCCTTTTACGTTCTCTTAACGTTCCCACTGAACGTGACGTTTCCTAACACGGATTATGCACCATATTATACAGACGGAAATTTTTACATAATTTAGGTATATCGGTACTTTATAGGACCTAGGACATCAATGCGTTCCATGAACGTGACGGACGCGGCGAAGATTTAAAAGGATTAGAAGCAAACGAACTTAACTTCGTATTTATTTCGACGTAATTAATTGGTAATTTAAAAAAAATTGTGACTAGCACAATCAGCGTCTATTTTATTTTTGTCTGTATACGTCACTCAAAAATGAAAACAGCCGGGAGGCACAAATTATTTTAGATTTAACACAGTGCAGACTTTCGTTTTTCAATTTAACTATGTATGACTGAATCAAAATGAATACTTGACATGCGGGAAATGCACATAATATTATTATGGAGTGGCACAAGGGTACAAAGTACAAGTAAAATAAATGCAATAAAAGCTTCAACATCGTAGTAAAATAAGTCAAAGAAGTAATTCATCGCTCCACGTTTGTCTGCCGACAATTATCTCCACATGATTTTATTTTTGTATAACAATTTATTAAAACACTGTTTAGAAATCACACCGTGGGATTTTCATCTATATTAATTTCATGACACTAAGATGCATTATCATTATGTACATAAGTATAATTTATTTAATAATATTTATTAAATGATTATTATAATATCTACATGTTGCTGGCTGGCAAGCTACATATAAAAATCTTAGTTCAAAACAAAAAAAAAACAAAAACGGTATCAGCCCACAGTAATAACGGGTGAGTACTAAAGTTATAGCAAACATGAAAGATGTGGAAGTAATTATACAATATAATAAAATGTGCTCACAATGTGAAAGTATTAAGCCGACTTATATGACAAAAAAAAAACGTAACAAAAATGACACAATTGAATTAAACGATGGCATGACTATAGCTTGTTTTTATAGTTCCGTAGTTTTATTGTGATGATTCTTTTGTAGATATTCCCTTTTCTCCTTGAAGTGTACATTCTCATTCGTGTTGGAACTGATACTCACAACACCATCTTCATCATCTGACCTACGTTGAAGGGGTGGGGACATAAAAAAAAAATTGAATTATATAGAAAATTCGGCATGACCTGAAAATTTTTAGGGGCTTACAAATTAATCATGTGTTTTTACTACCTTTCATAAAAAGGATTTGTTTTCGAGGCGTCAGATAAATCCATTGCACTGTGTTGTTGAAATGTTTGTAATGTTGGTGTTCTAGAGGCTGTGGCTGCACCCCCTTGATAATTAAAATCACTTGCTGGCCTCGTCGTGGCTTCTGTATGGCAGCTTGGACTACTTTGGCCTGTACAAAGAATGAGTGCAAAATCACGCTGAAGAGTAGAATAAAGAGAAAATTATCCATCATCACTAACATTTGCTCCAAAGGCATTCAAATGATTAAGGAACGTATAAATATGTACATATTTCCCATCATTTCCTTCAAGCCGAAAAATATTATTGAACCAATCGGCTTAAGGCGACCCTAAAAACACTCGGGAGGCAGGCAGAAGTCTCGGAGATAAAATTTCATCTTGGGGCACTGTCATACCATTTTTTGTATGTAAGTAACATAGGTAAGTCTAAGCATACATACACCTATATGTATAAAGTATCAGGAAAAAAATCCAGACCCAACATTTACTACGTAATATTACTTTTTCTTCTCACTTTTGTCCAAAATGTTTACTTGATTTTATTTAATTAGTTTGAGCACAGGTGCAGTAATCTACCTCGTCTATTCCGGATTCCGCCAAAACAAATTTATTAAAAGAAACTTTCCACCGTGACTAAGATGTTTCGAAAACGTTTTGAAAGCATTTATGACTACTTCCGAAATATCCCATTCAATTAAACGAAAAATAAAGTCATGTAATTAAATAGGAGTATAATTCTCACCAGAATTGTCTACTGCCGAAGCTAATATTTTGGCACCTTGCCTTGTCATATTCTCTTAGCTAATGATCTACATGGAGTGGTTCAAGGGCTTTATTAGCGTCGATGGCAAGGTCCATATGGCTTATCCAATAATTAGAAATATGCATATCTTCCGAATACGGTAAATTCTCGCAAACTTACCCAATGTGTTTGACATAGTGTAGTTTCCAGGACCATGGAGGTTGTAGACATGATTTCGACTCAAGTTTAAGTCAATCTGCAAATCGGAATCGTCGATCTCCGGTTCTTCTACATTTACTCGCATTTGTAAAACCTGCGACAAATCTTCTGGTTTTTAATTTTTTAAATAGGCATAAAAGCGAAACAATCTTCTTGCATATGTATATACATAATAATAATCGATGGTTGACTATTTGGCTGAGTAGACGAACGTAAGTTCAGTCAAAGAGTCTAAATTCATTAAAAAAAATTACGTATGTATATGAGAATGAATTTTTTCATTGAATGTACTAACCTGAGTTTCATACTCCTTCAAACTAGGACTATGCTCCATATAGACAGGATCGTAGCGAGGAGATACAACAATCCTTTGAACTTGAGATTTGTAAGCCGTGTAGCGAGACCATTTGTAACAAATGAAGCAAATCCCTCCCACACCAACAATAAATACAAGACCAGCCAAAGCCACCAAAGCCGCTGGAAAAGCCGTCCACTGATGATCGCTCTCCAGCGGTCCAACTGGAGCTGGAGGTAGTGGAGCTCTCGTTATAGGTTTTCGCACTTCCGTGGCACGGACACCCAAAGAACTCGAAACGTAATAGGAAATAATCTTGGAACCGTTCCGACTCATGATTGTCCTAGTTAAACCATGAAAAAAACATTTAAATCGATTAAAATCCGTTTCAATGTAAATTTCTTAACAAACTTCCATATAATGTGGACGCCTAAAAAGGGCTTCTCGATAAACAAGTGTCACTGGATGTCTTTCTTTGTGATTTGCCACTTTTTCAATTTTTTTGAAATTTGTCAGCAAGAGAATTGGAAAGAAAAAGAGGCAACGAATCAAGAAAATTTGAAAGATAAGAGATCAGATAAGAAGAGAGGAAATAATTAAGGGGCAGAAATTTTTCTCCGACATAAGTGTTTTGAAACTGAGAGGGGCGCACGATTAGTCGTCAATATTCTTCGTATGCTTCGACAATAACCATTTTCGGTAACTCTTATACTCATCCTTACTCTGCCACTTTAGGATGCTCCCTTTCTAAGATGTAATCACTGATAGGATCCACCGCATAAAACCAAACATCAGTGGCGGAAGAATCGGTTTCAAGTGTCCCGTTTTCATGTAAAAATTTATGGGCTGTGATTTTTTCAATCCCAATAATTAAATTGGATGTATCCTGGAGAATGTCCAAAACATCCTTTTCTTTGCTTTTAACTTTATCCGGCGTCGTTCCTTGTATCACCAGGATCATCCGATGAGGCTCATTTATAACATTTAGCTGAAAAAAGGACAAGTATCAAGATTACAGCCAGTTGAAAAGGTTTTTCTCCGGTACAAATAAAAATAACTGCTGCGTTTGCCTCTTACGATTAAAGGCATTTGTGAATCCTGAGAGTTTGCATTCTTTCCAGGATTATCTCTCGCTACCACATTTAGTCTGAAGGGCAAGAGCGATGGTGATATGTCGTCAATCGTTCTGATGTTGGAAACAATGCCAGATTGGGCGTCAATGGTGAAATACGACCGAGCAAGTGGATTCTCGGATTCTAGTTCGTACTCAATTTCCCGCCAGGAACCGCTGTCCTTGTCATCGGCCTACAGATCAAGGAGATTATTAGGGTGGCGATGATGCGGAAGGCAAGAAAACGTAAAAAAACACCTGTGAGAGGATGATAAATTAAATATTTATACCTACCTTAACTTGGAGAATAGACGTGGAAATTTGAGCATCTTCTGATATGGCTGCGAATAACTTCTTCCCTCTAGCTACTTTTTGGTGTTCCGGGAAGATAAACTCGGGCTATAGAATATTGACAAACTCATAACTTAGCTAACACGCAGAAGCACAGCAATTCTCCAGCAAAAAAAAATCTTGTTGCAAAATGTACGGAGATTTACGACTGACCACGCATTAATTATCCGGCGCTAATCCACCATTCTTGCGGTATTGCTTATTACCGAACTCAAGTGGGGATTCGTGGTGTGTAAACATTTTAATATCGGTTTTAATTAAATTCTGTCAGAATATGTCATTTATGTCAGAATCAATCAGTCGTCTTTTACGTCGATTTGACTCAACCCTTGCAAATAAATGTTACATTTTGTAACATCTTGTCAAATCCGACCAAAAAATCTTTTAACAAACCGATAAACAAGTGCCTGGATTGTGTCACTTAGAGTGAGTAACAAGAATTACGTCAACAATATGTGTCTAACATCAGTGCGTTTGGTCCATAAATTGAAGCGAAAGTTTTTCGCTGGAGACATAGTTACTTATAAAACAAAAACTCTTTGTAGTAAACTTTATTTTTATTAAACCTGTAAAGTTTTGTACTTACCTTATTGTCATTCTCATCGACAACTTTGACGTTTACCTAGAACAAATAAATACATAACCGTTAGCTTATTCCAGACCGGACGTTACTTTTTGCCGATTGTAGGGTACATTTGAAGGGAAGACCTCTTTGTAAAATTTAGCAAGAAATTAGCAAGAAACCAAAGATTTACCCATTGGATAAACAATCAT
>JAQGBT010000151.1:0-75397 GCA_034698585.1 Disparrhopalites patrizii
CTAACATGGTCGTGGGCGCACAGAAAACTCCCCGTGGGCGCATTTGTGACCGCGGTCACAGGGTTGGGCACCGCTGTGCTACAGCGTTTAGCAATAATGAGAGGTGAGTACTCCTTTTTTGGTGGGGCGTTAATGTCTCTGTATAGCGCCATGTAATGAGAGGCAATTAATCGTCGTTTAAACCACTTGTGTTTATAATAAGGAGAAAATGTGTTTACCATTCTGGTCTCAAAAGGGAGATGTTTTTATGTACACAATTTTTAAGTATTTCATATTATGGATGTTTCTTCCTTGTTAGCCGTAGCCGTTTACCAGTGTATACATACATACATATGTGCTCCTTGGATGTTGGAACTATGTATGTATATTATATAGATATATGCATTTGTGAAGGGGTAATTTCATTCATCTCTTTTTGGAAACAAGGTGATGATTCATGGTAGCAATGAGCACACGCCTGAGGAAAAAATACATTAAAAAATTATATCCCTTGGTGACACTTCATAAAGCCCTTTTAGTGTGAAAGCTTTGACTTCATTGGCATTTTCATTAGGTTCAAGTGAGCAAAGTGGGCACTGAGGCAGTTCAAGATCTACAAAGAGTGAGAGAGAGACAGCTTGTGATCTTGAAAAACGAAATGTGTTGGGAATGAAATTAACATGACATTCAAAAGGTTTTTTTTAGAGTTTAAAGAGCAAGGATGAGTTGACTTATTTTTTGTAAGGGGGGGGGAGGTAATAAGTGCATTTCGGGCGGACGTTGCTTTGAATATCACTCCAGCTTTCAACCTGATCGGAATTACTATATTTACACCATGTGCCTTCATTTTAAACTCATTTTCAACGAAAACTGCACTCTTTTAGATTGTATGGACGGCAATAGAGTTGACATGCAATTAAGTACTAAAATTCATGAGGATGGAGCATGCTTGAAGGTCATGTTGTTGTGATTTGCCCAAATAAGTAGCAGTTTACATTTGCATACATTTGTGAAGGCATTGGAATGTACATAATATTCTGTATGTATTATACCTAAAAAATTTGAACCTGCAATGCCCCAAGTGCAGACAAAAAAGTTCCTCATTCCTTCAAACCCACGGTACCAATTTTAAATATGTATAAAATATTACAGATAATAAAAACAAGACTCTGTTTTAATTGAACAAACCTCAATTTAAGTAGGAGTCAAGCTTTTCATCTAATTTCATCTCTTCGAATTTTTTTTCTCTCACAATAAATATCATTTAAATTATGATTCCGACAAAATCCCTCCCGGTCTCAGATTTCATTGTGACATCCAATGTAGGCAGATTGCAGAGATAGCTCGGGTGTGATTGGTAAAGCGTACATTCTTGTGGTAAATCAGCTGGGCAATAAACTAATGAACAGTATTAATAAAGCCGTAAATATTTACGTATGGAGTTAGGGAGCTGGTACATATTACGTCATCCTTTTTCCGGGTCAAAGGGACTGACTGACCCCTATGGTGATGACAGAATAGCGTTGCCGTAAACGGAAGGGTCTGAGGGACTGACTGACCCCGATTGATGACGTAATATGTACTACTTCCCTTACCCACGTATTTGCGTAAACATGAAGCGTAAAAATGACCTTACGCAGATACGTCTGGGAAGGACGAGCATGAAGGGTCTTACGTATACATATATGGTAAAATCCCGAGACTTGACTTTGATTTAGGCCTTGCCAAATTATGTAACTGAGAATAAGAACTTAACCTATAGCAAATTAATTAATTACTTTTGCCATTTATTAATGACCGTCGTCTACTATGTCGGCTAGATTGCTCCACGTGACACTGAAACCAGTTTAATTGCAAAAAAATGTTGTCCAGAGAGGAATTTGCCCTGTCGAAATTTATGTATAGCCATTAGTGAGGTGCCAGTGAGTAGGTACATAAGTATGTTAAAAATTATAGGGAATATAAAACCTGTGTTAAAGGCATTTCATCATTTGGAAGAAACTTAAAGTATGTACACAACTGGTATGTGTGATCGATGCTCAAATCCAGTACATAAAAATAATCTAGAAAAAGATTTCCCAAAAATTACTATTAGTTTGGTGTGTCAATGAGATTGTGACAGTAAGTCCACATGTATTTCATTGGGTATCATCAATTAAAATAGGAAAATTGCATGGAGTAGAAAATTCGTACTTGTCAATTACAAGGCTATGAAAAAAAACGTTTTTACCAGATTTTCATTATAAGGACAAGTTCGGAAATGTTCAATGTCAATATTAAATCCTTTTCCTAAAAAAACGCTATGACATAACGGATGCACTCACACATCAATGTAAGTGGCCTTCGATGCCCTTCATTTACCCTGTTTTGCGATTAGAGCCATGGAAATGGTGGAAATGATTGCAAATGGCGATGTACCCCAAGTATGTACCTGAAATCTCCTGAGATCAAAATCAAACGCGACATGTCAAATCCGCCAGAATTAATTGACGGGGCGTGTGGGTGGGAAGAGTCAAGGTCGTCCATTTTTGTCAATGGCTTCCACTCCTTTCAGTTTCAACGACAATCATGACTGCAAATGCAAAAGGCTTAACATGAATCACGAGAGTAATCAATATGTAATATATTATTTTTGGATAGCCTTTGAGTCACTTGAAAAGTGAACAACCTGTTTTTATTTTAAATCCCGCCACGTGCAATAATTTGTTCTCCGCGGAGTTAATTTTGCTCTAGGAGGTTTCCCAAAAATATATAAACAGACTAGGGTAAGAAACGTCCCATCAGTTCAAAACGTTCATTTAAAAACAAGAATTCCTTTCACGTTGAAAGGTAAAAAGAAAATGCAGGAATACATTATTTTAACGTCCTTAATATGCAAAGATATTACAATGCATCACTCACACCCAAGTGGAATTACCCAGACTATCAACAATATTTTTTTTAATAATGTCAATGTCTCAAGTGATTATTATAATCTGCCCATAAAAGGACATCCCCACCAGAAAAAAATGCCCTCTCTAACACAACATGGAGGTTGACACAGGAATAGGAAATCACGATTTTCATTTCCAATTTGTATTTAAACGCAGTCATCAACGAATCCTAGAAGGGATGCGTATACATGTGGGTCTGGTCCACACTACCAAATGTCAACAAGTCAAAATTGAACATTAGTACCCACCAGAGAAGGCTAATTGTGTGAAAGAGTTGGATTCATGAATTGTTCCTTGTGAGTATACTACCTTCATAAAAATTAATATATCATCATAGAATTTACCCGAAACCAACTGTCAATTACGTTTTCGAGAAAAATTTGAAAAAGGCGAGAAACGTACGAGTTATACCACACTAAAAAAGGATTTCTGCGATTCTTCATGTGATTGTAAATGGTAATCGTGAATGGCAAGTGTTATAGTAAACGGAAGAGAAGAGAAAAAAATAAGATACTGTCCTTTCCCGAATTTGGACTTGTGTTAACATTTCCATCAACAAGCAGACAGCTTCCTGTGAACAAATTTTACATACGTCCAATGTCACTGCCATGTATATATTCCCTCTGACTGTAAGTATATGCCAACAGTAAAAGGGAAGGAAGGAATCGAATGAACAGTCATCATTTTTGACAGAATTCCTTTATTTTCTAAATTGTCTCTCCACCAAATACGAAAAGGCACTGACAACCACCTTTCAACAAGGAGACGGAAGGAGGAGATTTAATAAATTATGTAACAGAAAAAACTTTGTTTTTGGTGGGGCACACAAAAGTTCAAGAATAATAAAAACCTCACAAAGTACGGGGGCATGCATTTAAATATTATTTTGGCAAACAAACAATAGTATAACACACAGTATAATTCTCGTCAAAATTTACATGAATAAAAAAAAAACATTGCGTCATGACCCAATCCAGCTAGTTCTACTGGCCAAGATTCTTTGAAAACATCATCGCATAGGAATCGGAAATGATTTTTTTTCTAATTTTACCATTCATACATAACACACGCTTCGAACCTTGTAGGGAATGTTAATTGAAATGTTCCTTCATGGTGAAATGGTTACGCAACAAGTTTGCACAGATTTTTTTTTTTTTTTGTTTTAAAAAAAGTAGAGCATAAATTAAACTAGTTTGAAGGAAAGTATATAATCGTAGCCTTTTAGAACGGCTGTAGTATAACTCCCTGATAATTAATTAAGTACGATTATTACGAGGCCAACAATTTCCCCGAAGGGGACATATTCCGCAAATTTCCCAATAATTGATTTCTTTCTCTCTTCCCTTATAGGTATCATCCTATTATGTTGGTCAGCGGGGACTTTAATTGGCTTCTTCCCCCTTTTGGGATGGTACAACTCGGAGGGCTGGAACCATCACAAGGAGTGCTACTTCACCAAAGTGATGAGTTACAGCTATTTGGTCTTCTTGTACTTTGCCACGATCGTCTTCCCCGCACTTCTCATGGCAGGATTCTATAGTTACATCTACCACGTGGTCCTCATTAAGGTTTCCTTCTTATTTCCTCTCTTTCAACATACAAATTTCCCTAAATTACACAGCATAGAATAAACCCTTACAAGAATGAGGAATTAGTGCATCGGGAATTAATGAGAAACCTTCTTAATGCTAGCACATTGCCTAACTTTTGCCTCCATTCATGATTTTGCTCAATACAATCACAACCAGTTAGAAGAAGCATTTTTGGGCCGGCCATCACGGCTTGGCAATACATACATACTTATATGTACCATGGGTTATACCATGTTCTATAGAGTAGTACGTAATGTAACTTATGGTAATCCTTCTTGGATTAATGGGAGTCCGCATCTATACAGATTCGGCAAAAGGGAACATTGGCCCCCCAAGGGAGACGACCATCAGAAGCCTCCCGATCAGGATCTCTCAATTCGGACAGTCGGGGCTCCACCCAAATGATGAGAATCATGCAGTCGGAGAAAAGGAGGGAAGCGAAAGCAGCTAAGAAATTGGGAATAATTGTTCTCTTCTTCATGATTTGTTGGATGCCGCTCTACACCATCAATTGCATCCAGGTAAAGATTCGGAGCTTGATAGAACTTTCTCCAGCTCAGCTTATAACAGCCCTACTGGGCTGAAATGGGCTCAATAAAACTCTGGCTGTCCCTTTCAAATATTATCTTGTTCCCCAACTTTCCCTTTGCTCCTTTCACCAACTTTGGTTTGACCTCCTTTCCGCTATGTTCCTTCTGTTCTTTATTTATCAAACCATTTTCGGCTTTCCCCCAGAACCATTTTAGCAAAGAAGAATTTTGAATGGCGAGGAAAAAGTTCTAAGGCAATGAGACAATTTTCAAAATTATTTTATCTGTGTACCTATTTTGGACAATAATTTTTCCAAAAATTCAATGATTCCCCTATGAAATTAACCATGGATGCTTTGACCTTGCAAATAAAACCGAGCGCAGTCACAGTAATAAATATGCATAAGTCTAGGTGAAATATCAGTTCAGAATATCAAAAGCGAAAAGGAGAGGCATACATGCTGGTGAAGGGTAGACAAATTCAATTGAATGACAGGCACATGGTGACAGCTTCAATTTTTGTGATGCAGGCATTTGACAAAGATTTCCGGGTGCCGCTGGAACTAATGAATTTCACGATAATCCTCTCGCATGCCAACTCTGCTCTCAACCCCTTTTTGTACGCCTACCATCTGAAGGAGTTTCGACTGGCAATGAAAAACGCCCTGTGTTCATGGTTCGGGTGGATGTTCTGTGGCTTAGTCAATACTCAAGTTCAGAAAGACAGCTTTGGAGTGGTGAGTCGGAGTCAGACGATGCCATCAATAGCGAATGCATCCGTCTCCACTCAAACGGGGAAATTCTCCATTAAGTTCCGTAAAGTGTCGGGCCCGCAATCCTCCACGTCATCAGATGCAATCCAGAGGATCTCTCCCAAAGGTGGAATGATGTCTAATACCCCTTCTCGAGACGATCTCTTCCATCCAATGAAGCCTGACAGATCCATGACAAGCTTATCACTCATAAATGAGCCTCTAGCCTCTCAATTTCCCGGACATCATCACTACGTGACGAAGACTCATGGGAAAAACCCGAGGGAGGGCGGATTTCCCAATGATGTGAGTAAGAGTTCGGAGGACAAGAGGAATTCAAACAATAAAATCAAAGCCTACTTGAGTGGGGAACATGGGAGGGCGGGTAGAAATAGCAAAGACAATGGGAACAACATTTCCAGTGGTAAGTTTAGCTTGGAGCACACTATTTTTGAGGCGGAAGTGGAGCCTCATCCTGTGAGCAATTCTCACAAAGAGGAAGAGCATTCCGATATCTCCCCTTCCACCGTCTTACAATGGAAGAACTCACCTACGTTTGCTGTGGATAACCTATAAATAAGAGACATTTCAAAATATTTACAATTCCCTTCACCCACATCAACGACAATATTTAACCCCCCCTTCAAAATCTAGTCCCTCAATGTCACCACCAATTTACAAACTATTTACACACGCAAACCCGCTCCATTCCTGCATAATGCCATAATATCTAAAGGACATGAATTGGAAATGAATACAAAACTGGTTTTCCTACTGCAAAATGCGAATTATAGACATTAGTGAATAATTTTAATGTCTAGACGGTACAGGAAAGCTCTCAAACTTACAGCTAAACATTCTGAAAAGAATAACACTCGCAAATCTTGCTCTTGGAGTGAAACTCCCCTGAAAAATAATTTCATCGACACGTCACACACATTCTTCTACACAACTCCTCACGTTTTCAATGTCAAAGCTGATATATTCATATTTTGAGTCATAATTTGACAAAATATAAAATTGACATGATTGAGAGAAAGAAAATAACAGTGAAAGGGCATGGTGGGAGATTTCAGATTAATTATGTACGTATAAACAATTCCCAGGCGTAGGCGGGTAGTGTTAATTGTTCTCCAAATAGCGTGGAGTGAACATGACAGTAATTGTGCATTGACCTGTGACCTGTGTACAGAGAAATAGAGAGAGAGAGAGAGCAGCAAATAATACGCATAGATCTAGTCGATGTAGGGAAACGGTGGTTGTTTCTTGAGTAGCTTCTTGTTCTTGCCCCTCTTCCGTTGACGAAGTTTACTCTGAAATTGGGCTTCGTATTCAAGGAGGAATCGACGATCATCAATCATTCCCTTGATTCCCCTAGTTTTTGTCACTGTCAGATCCACGATCTCCTTCAGCTTCCTGTTCACGTTTCGAGTGGCTTTGTGAGCGTGGGCTATTGTCAATTCCACGATGAAGGCAATGATGGACAGAAATACTCCGAAGAGTATCAAGTAGACCGAGCCCTGTGGAAAAACATGGAGACGAAAATTGTTTATCATATACATACGGAATATGTGTATGTACATATATACAAACGTTACCAATACAGATAATAATGACTCAAATACCGTACCGGAAACCCCTTTTATGTTTGTACATGTACAAATAGTACGTAGGAAGATCAAAATACGTTTTATACAGGGGATTTGTTCGCTGTTGTTTGTGACATGGTTTTTGTATTACAAAAAAAACTACTTAATGAGCTCATTCACGCCCAGCAACATTGGAAAGGCTTCAGAGTGTATATTGACTGTTTTTTTACTTATTATTAATCGTTTTTTTATTATAATATTTTTATAAATACCCATGAATTACCTGCTCCCTGTCTACAACCGGGCGTGGGGAATATGTGCGTACTTTTATGTGAAGAAAATGTGATTTTATTAAATTAAAATAATAAATGGAGGAACAAGGACACCAGGACTAATGGCTGCGGGCATCTGAACAGTGAGGAATCCGGGCACGAGATGTTGTTTCAAATCGCGTGGGTTACTTGTGAGGTGAAAACCTTATTATTGTGGTAAATACCCATGCTTAAATGTGGGGTTATAATTATAATGTTTCTTCGTGTGTGTATGTAATGTAAATAATATTGAAAGCTCTTGGTCTAGGTATGAATACTTGCTTGACTAATTAATGTACCAGAAAAAAGGTAAAAATAGTTAAAACCGCATGTGACACAAAGCTGTTTCAAAGTAAAAAGCAGTAGAGTCACATGTTTTATCATGTTAAGTTAAAAGTAATTCAAGAAATTTTCAGGGCAAAAAAACTCTAAATCTAGTACAAAGTGAAACTACAGAATGCAATGGAAAAAATAACAGTGAAAGTCTTAAATGATGGGGAATCCTCGTGTGCTTACACGATAGGACAGATCTGAGTAGTTATAGATAATGAGCAGCAGTATTTAAGTAAATGTATTAATTACTAAAACATAAGCTGTGAGCGGAAAAGTATAAGCAAACAATTTCCCCTCAACTCAAGGAAAACAATTAGTTCCCGAGTATCTAGTTAAAAAATGCTCTCTAAGAAACTGTAAGTAATTACTTATGTATGTACATTTATGTATGTACATTTATGTATGTACACTAAACGATTATTTCCCGTGAATCCTGATTCTATAAGGTCGAATATAAATATTGAAATAATTATTAAAATTAACCCGGCAGTGGACGTACAAACACACAGAAATACAATTTGGGCTTCAAATGTTCCAGGTTCAAAAATGAATTGCAAAAATCACCAAAAGATTACGTTATCGTAAGCAGCTGGAAATGGAAGTAAACTACAAAGGTACACCCTTTGCCCTTTACAAAGTAAGTAATAAAATTAATACTAATGTATAAATTGGCATAGGAATAATCCTTCGAACCTGTTAAGTAACATGGACCCAAGTACTGCAAATTACCTTATTACATATATGTAAAAGCATTAAAGGAAATTGGTGAACAATTAGAATGGGTTTACTTGTAAATCTGCCACCGTTAGAACCCTCTGCTTGCGCTGATTCTTCGTAGATTCTTCATCGTCGTCTCCATCTTCATCACCTTCCCGATTCGACTTTTTGCGGTATTTGGATCTGTCATGCGCTTTAGTTAGCTGAATTAATCGCGCTCCCCATTTGGTAGTCAAACCGGACTCTCTGAACCGTCGAATGTGACTGTAATATGTAGACAAAATTAATTAACATGTATTGTATTGTGGATGGAAATAATAATACAATTAATTAATGTAATTAATTACCATTGTAATAAGAATAAGTAATTACGCATGTGTGTACAAATGCTTTTACAGTGTCAATGTTTTCTAGTCTTTAGTGTTTAACTATTAAAAAAATATTTATTACGTTGGTGCAGATGCGCAGGCTAGTATTATTATCTTACAGATGCCCCATTTACCTCTGTAATATGAACCTTGTAAATAGTTTAGCTTAAATAATATAGCATTATTTAAAGCAACTTAAGAACGAGTTGAGAGTCAACGAGCATAATTCTGTCGTTAATTATTTTTCCGGGAAAGTGTAGGTGAGGTTTTTTGCCGACAAATTCTTATACATTTTGAACTGTAATGTGCAATGTTGTTTTTTTGTTTTGTTTTATGCTCTGTGTCTTCGTAGTCAAACAAGTATTGTATTTTTAATTTAAAGGTAGCAAAAATTTTTGATGAATACTACTAATTCTATATAGAAATACGGAGTATTTTACGTACGAGATATACATACGTACATATGTATATACATAGTATGCATTACCCAATGTATACGCTACGGTATTTCCAACTATTCCAATATTCCCATGTGTGTAAACATATTATGATAATCGATTACCTGAAAAGATATTTTGGCAAAAAAAAATTGTTAGCACAAAATAATTAGAATTATGAACAAAATAGAAAAAAGGTATGTGGAAATGGTTTGTACTACAAGATAAAGTGCTGAAGTGTCTAAATTCTACAAGCGCTAGTCTTTCTACCAAATTTTAAAGGTTACCAATGCGTTGGCGATTGGGTCAGAATCGAGCGCAATTAAACTTACGGTACCAAAAAATTATAGAGAAAAATTAAAATTATTTATTCATGTCCTAATCTTTAAGGAACGAATACTGATACGCACGTTCAGCAAATCCGGCTTCTCAATTATAACAAACAAGACGCAAGCGTTGGAACTTCATTAAAACACTTGAAAAGCTAAACAAAAAATTTGGAAGGATTACGCGTGCACAAGCTTTTAATCTACTTACCCAATTCATGACCTTGGGATTAGTCACTATGCTAGTGAATGATGGGTTAGTTAGTCAAAACGTACTTCAGTAATTGTATACGTAATTATAATTACACAATCAATCTCTTCTAGAATGGTTAGTTGACGTACCTGTATTGGTGTTCTACAGTAAAGTACGCATGTTTGTAAACTTTAAAAAAAAATTATTTCCTTTCCTTTTCTTTCCCCGGCTTTGCCAAGACAGTGTGAATTCTGCAAAACTTGATGTGCTTGTTAAAGTGTGTACAAAAAAAAATACCTCTCTATATCTGAAAATGTGTACTCCAAAAAAAAAAATCGTAAGTATTACGCTGGTATTACATTATAAAGATGTACATGTAGTACATAGTTGCATACATGATGTATGTATTCATATTGGTTCAGATTATTTAATAAATGTGATTTATCCGTGCAGCAGCATTAAAAAAATCTGTGGTCAAATAGTAGTTCATTTGTCTCAATTTACCCATTAATCGTGCGGGTAATGGCGGAATTTTTGTGGTAGGCAATTCCTATGTGAACTGGAACGATGCATTGTTTCATCACCCTCATGGAAGGAGCCCCAGTTCGGGTGAGATTTCTGGTTTGCCTCAGGAACTTGAGGAATCGCACGTTTTCGTACAGGGCAAAAGTGCCTGCAGCCACCATATTAATTCCATTCTCAAGGTCTTCAATCATCTGCAATTCAAAATTTTAACATTTCCCAGGGATTAATGCATACCTTGTAATGACTGTAGGTCACAATGAATGAAAAACGGCATAGCTTCGCCTTCTTTTCTCCCTCAAAATTAACATTATTCAAAATTACTAATCCAACCACAGGGTTAAATGTAGGCGTGCATCTATAGCTATGAATGGATCCGTACAAGACAAATGTTTAAACCTCATATTTATTGCTCAATGCGGCTTTCACCGCACTTTCCTTGGTATCAGCCTGATGTTGGGTGAAAAGATTGTGAAGTTCCTTGCCCCAACCTCCGAGGCGCAATCCGGAGGCATACAAATCGTTGATGTTGTCGATGGGGGCTTCAAAGAGTGGTATGGTAAGAAATGAGACCATGGCACCTCGATAGGCCAATGAAATGAGGAGGGTGAAGAGCCAGTACCAGCCAATAAAGACCCGTACGGGCCAGTACTTGGGCCATATGTGAAGAGCAACTTGAGTCATGAGTCGAAAGGATGTGAGAACCACATGAATCTTCTCACTAAACACGGCGAACTCCTTCACATGGTATTTGAAATGGGTCAAGCCGTACAGGAGGAGAGGGGCAAAGATGAAGCAGATCAATACGACCAAAATCCATAACTGGTAATTGAAGGGTAGGATGAGGGCCAAGTACCTGGGTCGAGCCAATGGGGTCGGGGTAAGGAAGGACGTACAAGCCACATCGATGGGGATGCTCATGTCCAGGAAATCCAGGTAGTGCTTGAGGATAAAGAATGATCCAATGCCCATGTCCGTCTCTCCATCAATTAACGTTCCCACAGCCCCATAAAATGAAGTGGTATTATTCCCTGTGACTTCCCCTCCCCACTTGGTTTCTGTGTCTGCATCGACGTACTCGATTTGGAAATTCATTATGTCGCTCAGAGCTTTGACCAAGTCGATTTCGATTCCAGCGTATTCAAACTATGAAACAAGGAATTTGGAAACAGATATTTCGTAATTTAAAAAATAATAAATACATGGTATATTTTTTCAAAATATTATTTAGACAATCGAAATTCTCTCATTACATCCCCTTCCATAGTCCTGTACTTAATGACCCCGGGAGGATGTTCTACCACAAGAACCTTCAAGGTAATGTTCTTCAAATTCTTGGTTTTGTCAAAGTACCAGGCAATGTCGTTTTTCAGTCCCTTCCCGTACCTCCAAAAATCGATGGCATGGACGCGTTGTTCCTTAACACCGGTGCTGTCGTCTGTGCTGGCCGGCCATTTTATTTCCAGGATAGTGAAAGAAAGATGCCTGCGATTTATACATTTAAAAAAATTATTCTCTACAAAATATTGAACCAAACGGTGACAATTGGCACCAAAAAATTAGAAATTTCCAGGTCACAACCCATTGTCTTTACCTTGTTCGGGTATTGAGTGTTGTGTTAAAAAGAATGGCGTTTGGAATTTTTTTCCACACATCATCATGCTCGAATTCATCGCTTTTATCCTGGTACCAAATCAGGAATCTAATAAAATACAATGTTACACATGCGCGTCATCAACCCTCGTTCAGCGCTTCCAGGTCCGCCTTATAAAAATGATTGTTGCAGGAAAAAATGTATTCAATAAAGACTGTCAGATTTGCACGACATCTTATTAAAATACCTTGCCCTGGTATTGATCACGCGATTATCGTCACCGTAATGTAAAAGATCTGTGACTGTTCGAGGATTCTTCAACAGAATTATGTAGCCACGGCATTGCTCCCGGTATCCCGACCTCAATGCCTTCACAAGCTCTTCTGTGATTTCTCCTCCTGAAAATTATGAAAGCAGTCAAAAAAGACATATTTTGGTGAAGACATACTCGTATAGAGAGCATTTCTTTTATAAAAAAGAAAAACAAGTATACATGTGTCCTTTCATAATAACATGAACTGCACAATTCGAGAACTGGAAATGACCCAGCTGTATATAACGCTTACCATTGTAGTGAATGATGTACTTGTAGGCACAGGTAGACGCCTGTGGCAAGCAAAATGTGACGCTTCCAAAAAGCGGAGCACTTGCTCGGTCCCAGATGATGGTTAAACAACTGCGGAAAAAAAAAACGTTTTGCTCAATAATTACACAAAACGACAAATCTCTAATTGATTCTACTGCGGACACTAAAACCAGGAAATCTACGATACTGGTGCTGTCTAAAAATTATTCTATTTCGAATTTCTAAAAATAATTTCCGGGATTTCGGGGCTCGAAATTATCTCTCAACAAGGAACTTACTCAATATCCCCCATTTGTTGGTACGAGTCGACCAGGAATTGCTTCATGTCACGTGGTGTATTTAGCTCTATAAGCAAGCTGTAGTGAAAATTCGATAAAACATTTTTTAATTGGAACACTCAAAAAATTTTTTTGATGTACAGATGACACCTAGAAATAAATGAATCTTACTGTTCCCAAGCGTTTCCTCTGCCTTTTCGAATGATTCGAGCAGCAGAGTGGGACATCCAGAGGAAGATGATCAATATTCTCCAGAAGATCACACAATACATGGGACTTTTCATTTTTTCCCTTAGGTCACGCAAAGAAGCAAACACCTGGTAAAAATTCGGCGGTCACTTACCACATTTAACTACCTAATATTAATTCAAGAAAGGCTTTCACTTTAAATACTCTTCATACGAAGCACAAACGTAAAAGTTTCCAGACATTCCTAAAAGCCACTGTTCATGTAAAAGTAGAAAGTCCTGGAATTAACCGATTTGCGGCAGTGACATCGTACTGTTTTTTTTCTCGGGGAAAAATGTCAGTGTCATCCTCCCCACGTCTGTCGACCATCTAGAGAGAAATGTCAGACCTTTGTGGTGAAATCAATCAATTTTCGTCCGCGGTCACGATTTCATTAAGTTCTATTGACAACTAAAACAAGAATCAGACAATTTAGTGCAAAGAAATCTGCAAATTTCGATAAATCCGAAAGAATATATCCGATAAAAAAAAAAGTCCTTGCCACTAGATTGACTTGCACGCACTTGAAGCTTTCCCATTTCTCGCATGCAAAATGGTTTCAATTCTATTCATTAAAGGCCAAAACCAAAAGCCAAAAAAAAATTTTCCCAAGAAGATTCCCACGCCCATCAATAATTAATACTGATTTTGATCAAAGGTCAATTTACTCATCCCTTAATATATTATCTTACCAACTATTGATTTATAAAACAAATAGCAAAAGTCAACAATGGCAGTAATTACACTGATTGTCATATTTTAATATTTTTCAAAATATTTTTTTTTAAAGTTTAATAAACGATTTTTAAAAGAAACTTTCACAATGATATTCTTTTAAACTCCAGGTGAATTACACTACTCTTGTAAAACTTTAATTAAAGTAAAGTGTAAAAATGATATTCGTTTTTGCTAATATTGTTTAAAATCATTTGAGCTAGTATTTTGAGTTCCGTCGACGACCTACCACCATCTATCTCGGTAAGGCATGACTGGGCCATTTCAAGGAAATCGAATGAGCTGAGTGCGGGAAATTTTTACCGACGGTGATGTGAGACAATTTACAAGACGAAAAAGAAGCAAAAAGAAGCACACACCTCGAGTTCTTCAGTGAAAAAGTACCTGTTACATTTGATGTGATGTGATCCGTATATATTTTATTGAAAAATTGTTTACAGAGAATTATTATGTGAGGTTAAATTATTTCCGTGTATAAACTTTTCAAGTTTTCAGAGTTATTTTCATCCACTACTATTATCTTTCAGCCCAGAATAGTGTATCACATTTTGAAAATCTGGGTACGCTTTCTTAAAAATCCCATTTCGGTTGTGAAAGTGTGCCACCACGGATTCCGACATAAGGCGGAAAAACGGACGAGCAAAATAGAGTGATTTATTACGGAAACTTGAATTCCTTCAATGCTTAGTTAACGGAAGTATCACCAATTGCATGTCCAAAAAAAGGGATACCGTGTTCAAGTAAAGCTTATAGATATAATTACTGGAGATGATTTCGTGATTATTTTTTACATCTTCAGGTAATGAGTTGTAGGTTCTGATCATTTTCCAGCTGTATCTAGAAATAGTTTCGAGTGCCGATTTTGAAATAAATTTGGTTGCATTTATAATTTTTACAAATGTTGTAGTAAGCAGTCTACTTTATTTTACTAATACTTTTTGTATTACAGAAAGTATATGTATGTACATTTAAACTATGGCCAACGAAGAACAAGTGACGGAGACGGAGGTGCTGTTGTCCATTTATGACGGTGATCCTTGTTTTAATCAAGTTAATGACCTCACGTTTCAGTATCGGGTAAGTAAGCTTGATGTTGGTTTTTTGTCCAACATGTGTTGTAAAGATGGCAATTAAGTATTGGGACGGTGCACAGAGTAACAATCAAAGGTATATTTTTGTAGATTGGAGAAGAAGGAGATAAAACTTCCTGTCTCTTAGAAATACAATGGCCACCGCAGTACCCTGAAGTAGTGCCTACTTTTAATTTCAATGCCTTCTACAATAACCACTTGTAAGTTTACATATGCCTCATAAACTACGGGCTGATTCTTATAAACAAACTCATTGTTACTCAATCATGTTCCGTCGATTCCATTCAAATCACTGGTTATATTCTCCACAGATCATCTGCCACCAAAGCGGCCTTGGTAGCAGCGCTAAATGAGAAAGCTGTGCAAAATGTTGGGGATCCACAGGTTTACACGATAGTTGAATGGTTAAAAGATTCCCTGGCTGATTTAATGCTTCCCAATGAACCACCGGTGCCATTATCGTTACGTTTGGATTCTGGAGATGAAGAGAAAGAAGGAGAAGATAGCGACAATGCCGACAAAGTACCTTTATTTCTTCATTACAATCTTAAAAAAAAATCTGTTTCACTGGAACTATCTACGTGTACTCCCGTTAACTAATTTCTGGGAAAATACCTTCAACTTCATTGAACTTGTCATTTCAGTCAGAATCTTGCGAGGCAAAGCCGAAAGAAAAGAAAAAGGAGCAGCTTACTAAGAGTCAGAAAAGAAGAGAATGGAATAGACTGGATTCTAAAGGAGAAAAACCACGAGGCTGGGATTGGATTGATGTAATACGACATTTATCTCAGACAGGATCTAAAGCTCTACCCGAATCCCTCCCTCCCGTCGGTGGCTCCAGTACTGCGGAAAAAGACCTTAGCGACTAGCGTATGGTTATGATATTGTAATTGCCAAACGCCTTTATAGTCTACGATTTCGGTGCTTCCAGAATAATAAAATGAGTGTTTGTCTCCAACCGTGAATCACTTCAAATAATGTTAAACAAATGTCTTGCTCATATATTTGTACGAAGAATATAGACAAATGGCGTAATAAAGTCCATTCAAGGATCACGATCATGAATAGTCGTTGGGTTCGTTTTATAAATGAGAGCTATAATATAAGTTAAATATACTTCCGAATTTTGAAGATCCGGCCTTATAACAAGATATATGCTGTTTAGAAACCCCTGCTACCGGAGCAGGCAAGCATTCTATATCTAAAACAAATACCTTTTGTAAAATATGAACACACGTATTTTCAACCGTCTACCATTCTCGTAGTACTCGTCTATCAAATTCAATCGGGGGGCTTCCTGTCCTTGTATATCTTATATTATTATTAATTATTACTATAGGCAAGCCAGAATTGTGAATCCTGGAATCAGTACTACTTATTATGTCACTATGGAGTGGAACGAAAAACAATGTGTTTTATAACGCAAATATATACATAGACAACAACAGATGTTCGTAATGCAACAATGTATACCAGAAAAGAGATATTTTCCGCACACATGAATTGCAACTTTAACGTTGCCTCAAAATCAGTCCGAGAGCCAAAGTTACATTTCAAAGGATCAATAGCCAAAAAACAAAATTGCAACTGGAAATTCAAGCCCACATAAAACTTTAAATTCAAGCCCACATAAAACTTTAAATTCAAGCCCACATAAAACTGTAAATTCAAGCCCACATAAAACTGTAAATCCAAGCCATGTCATAATTTTCGGGCCCTTTTTTGACCATCAACTACGACGTTTTGCTGGGAGCGAATTCTACTTTTAGACTTGAGATGAGGACTTTTTGAGACGAAAAAACGGTCATTGACACGCCTTGTGTGGAATGGCCTGGATCGGACACAAGTCCCTGCTCTTTGACCTCTCCAAAGACCGTCCGAGTCATGTGACTGTCTCCATTGTTCTTCGCTTCCCACACTCACAATCAGTTATTATCAACCTGGGTTAGCTCGTATGATTGTAATTATGTATAGGTGTGGATTTTATCCAGAATGTCCGGACTTGATTTTTGGGTCCCTTTAAATCATGTGGAATAAAGTATATTTGACAAAACGTTAAATATTTATTCGAAATTACACCAATACCGGCATTTTTACATATTGTCAGCATGCACCACGTTCTATCATTGTAGTGACATTGATTTTCTGGGGAACAATGGAAGGAGGATTGTAAAATTTATGGTTGATTTTTATTGTCAGATTTCTTTAAATTCCACAGTGTAGCAGATAATGACAAGGTCCAGGTCAAGGCCGTTCATTTTAAATGCTCTCCTGAATACTGTACTTACAGATGTACACGCATATTGCTTCATATGCATAGGGGCTTAAATTAAAGGTAGGACGTTATACTTGCACCCGCCCAGAATGCTTCACATGCTTTTACTTTGTACTATGTATGGGTTATGCCATATATGGCGTCCTCGCCTTTCCTCGCGCCGTTCAACGTACAACTCGCGGCTTCGGCTTCATTGCTAAAAGCTATATACGGCTGTATATGGTGCTTAATGCATATGTATATACATTGTGAAAGAGGGTATACACCTCTCATATACTCAAATAAAGGAAAAGGTGAGGAAGAAGAAGGGTTTAATCTCTTTTTTTTTACAAGAAAATCTTTGCCAGTGCTAAATTTTCGATATTTTTTATCAAATATTTTAATTTCATGTGTAATAACCTAATATATTTTCTTAGGTTCCGTCTTTTACATTTTTAACCCACAAAATCCTTCACTCGAATTCCTCCTCCGGAATTGGTAAAAATTCGGCAAATGTTTCACAATTTGTGGGTCAATAATTCTAATGTTTCTATCGATGTATCCAAGTTTTTTAAGTTTGAAATTATACGAGTGTGTTTTTGAAAAATGATTCATTGACGTTGTAACACGGGGTAAAGTGGATTTTAAAGGCATTGAAATTATTGGTGTAAAACCCGTGGGGTAAATTGTTTTGAATGTTTGAGGAAATCTATTTATTTGTATATTAATTTTTTCAAAATTTTTGTGATGCTTCAAAGCTGTCGGACCAATGAAAGCTATATGGCAGGTGTGGTACAAAATTATAGGTGTGTTTTATAGCTTTTAGTATTAAAATACATGTTAATCTAATTGTGAACTAACAAAATCTTAAAAGTATACTTCCGGCTAATTTATTTGCGTAAGCATATCGGCTGAAAACAAAATATTTTCAAAGTTCTTTTGAATCATCAAAATGGTTTCTCCATCCAACAAAATAGTTTCTTATTTCTATGACTGTGATGTCGGTAATTTTCATTACGGTGAGTTCCGTTCAATTATCTTTCATTTTTTATCAGTTTTTGATGTAGCATAATATGACAGGATGATGATGCAATGCTTATACCTTGAAATGTTAGTGTTAATGTTAATAGCGAAATAATTTCTGTTTGATAGGACCTGGACATCCGATGAAACCTCACAGGTTATCGGTAACACACAGTTTGGTTCTTAATTACGGATTATATAAAAAGATGCAACTTTATCGACCTTACCGTGCAAGTGCTCATGACATGTGTCGGTTCCACGCCGAAGATTACATTGAATTTTTACAAAGGGTTACTCCTCAAAACATCCAAGGGTTCACAAAGAGCCTTAGTGTTTTTAATGTTGGAGATGACTGGTAAGACACGACAGCCACGCCGATTGATTTAAAAAAAATCAATCGATTAATAATTACATGCGTTTATTCTGTTCCATTTTGCAGTCCTGTATTTGACGGCTTGTTCGATTTTTGCTCAATGTATACCGGCGCTTCTCTGGAAGGAGCAGTTAAATTGAATAATGAATGCTGTGACATAGCTATTAACTGGTCCGGTGGGCTTCACCATGCTAAGAAGAGCGAAGCTTCAGGATTTTGTTACGTCAATGACATTGTTATAGCTATTTTGGAGATGTTAAAGTGAGACTCCATACTTTACTTTAATAACTAGTCTTTTTAATAGATCTGGAGATTAAAACCATTCATGTTTTTACTTTTTAGATACCACCCTAGAGTACTATATATTGATATTGACATCCACCATGGTGATGGTGTACAAGAAGCGTTTTATTTAACTGATCGAGTTATGACAGTTTCATTTCACAAATATGGCAATTACTTCTTCCCTGGGACAGGTATTATGCATAAGAATTATTTTCATTAATGATATGTGATATGTCAACTGTAACTATGCGTTTGAGGGTTTATTCAAGACATTTGTGTCTATTTTTGCAGGTGATATGTATGAAATCGGAGCGGAAAACGGAAGGTATTATTCCCTGAATGTTCCTCTGAAGGAGGGTATCGATGACCAAAGTTACGTACAAATATTTAAACCTGTAATTCAGGTACGAAAATTTTAATTGTTTTGTCTTGTTATATGATGTAAAATAAATGTAACATTGCTTCATCTGCTTAATTTGAATAAAATACACGTGAACAATTTATTATAGAGTGTTATGGAATTTTACCGTCCGTCAGCCATTGTATTACAATGTGGAGCTGATTCGTTAGCTAATGACAGGTTGGGATGTTTCAGCTTGAGTACGAAAGGACACGGGTAAGACTGGTACTATATTGGTTTGCTACAGCATAATTCATTTTGCTTTGGTTTACTGTATAAATTTAATTTTAATTTTATCCAGAGAGTGTGTGAAATTTGTGAAAGAGCTAAATGTTCCGCTACTGGTTTTGGGAGGAGGAGGTTACACAGTTAGGAATGTTGCCCGGTGTTGGACTTATGAAACATCATTACTAGTGGATGACCAAATAAATAACGAATTACCATACACAGGTAAGTTTTTCGGAACAAATTCACGAAAGTTTCAAACAAATTCTAAACCAAGCTAAAACCCGAATAGCATCATCAATGATAACGATGGTTTTTTATCCAGAGTACTTTGAATACTTTGCTCCTGACTTCACCTTGCATCCAGAAGTTGTAACCAGACAGGAGAATGCAAATTCCAAGCAATATCTAGAGCTCATTGTTAAACACGTATGCGATAACTTAAAGATGCTCCAGCACGCGCCAAGGTAGTACAAATATGTACATATGAACACGTTCTAGCTCAGAATTATTATCCTGCAAATCTTGACTTAATTTCCAATGTTACTTGTACGTTTAGCGTTCAAATGCAAGATGTTCCCGCTGATGCATTGAACTTGGATAATATTGAGGAATACCCGGATGATAGGAGCAATCAAAACGACGAGGACAGAAGAATAGAACCAGCCAATGAATTTTATGATGGAGACAAAGATCAAGATGGTGATACAGAAATGGCTGAATCCTAAATAGTGAAGTGAATAATGTATTGAATGTTTAGCACAACAAATTAAAAGGATGTTAACTGTTATGTATAAATATTGTTGTGGAGTTTTTATGGATTTTTTATACAATTCTGTCATTGTATTTAATCTACTCTAAACTTTATTACCGCAAACATTGATGAAAGTCTTCTGACGCTAAAGTCTCTTGAATAATGAATATAACGATCAATGGTTTTAATTTTATTTTCTACTATACCTAAAAAGTTATAATTCTATTGCTCACGGGCTTTCTAAATATAAGGTATTGTTTCGTAAAGTCAATCATAGAAAAGTATTTTTCACGGATTTTAACAAATTAAAATAGTGGTTACATACAGTAACTCGATATAAGTTCAAATACGTATTTTAAACATATGTATATTAGTAATGTATATATCTATAAACGATAAAGTACATAATTGTGTTAAGTAGGAAATAAATTAAATAATAAATAGATTTTCTTATTATTGCAAAAAAAAGATCCCAAAACAGGAAATTGCTAAAATATCTCTCTCTTTCGTAGTATCACAAACCGAGTTTAAACTAGAATCGTATTATTTAAAGTTATATGAAAATGCGGAATCCAGAGCATCAAACCGATGCCTTCACTTACATCTTGATTTAAGAGTAATAACGTAATAGCAGTGGATTTCGATTTAAAAAAGTAAAGCAAACGAATTGATAAACACATCAAACAAATAATCCTTAAAGAAGTCAATAACTTCATCAATCTAGAGGCTTGAACATTTTACAACAGGAACACAAACGTTTACACCGCAGAATATCAGTCGTCGTAAACTTCACCCTCTCCTTCCCAATAACCACCTGAATCTGAGTCAAAAAGTTGCTCTGCAGGAACAATGGTTTTGCGTATACGACCTTCGGTAAGGGCATCACGATCATGTAAAGCACTGCCTTTAGTTTCCCAGACGAGCAACATGCGCTCCTTGGCGACACTATATATGCGATTAAACACTGGGTCGTACTTGACATCTGTGATTTGTGAAACATGACCTTTCAGCTGCCGTAAAGCTAGATTACTATCTACATCAATTAAGTACATCATATTTTTCCGCGGTACAACAGCTACAATTGGATTTGTTTCGGTGATGGCCATACTACAGACATTCGGATTGTGTAGAATTTTTCCTGGCACGTGGCACTCGCACAGACTTTTGCCGGTATCTGTGCGCCATTTCTTAATCACCCCATCAGTGCTGTGGGAAAATAGATACTGGCCGTCATTGCTGTACTCCAGGTAGGAAACACTGCGACTGTGAGCTATTTTTGGATCAGTTCGCCTGCCTGAAAAATAGTGAGCCTTCGTTAGCACGTTACTTTGAAAAAAGGTTGGCTCCCACCCACGGATGGTACTTGCAAAGATAATGCTACGATTTCACCCACTTTTTGCAGATCTACTCGATTGAGCGATTGTAGATGGGTCAGGAAGGTAAGACAAAACCATTTGGCTAAGATTCCGTGCGTCATATTCATAAATGTTGCTCTCCCCTGTTGTCTGGTTGACGCGAATACCCGCCGCCAAAGTACAGGGAGATCTTCGACTTAGGGCAAAATGAGTAAAATGTTTATTGTTGTCCGGTAACGTCAGAGTTTGAACAAACGCCCCGACTTTTAAGTCATACATGCGGAGTTCGCTCCCAGTGCAACCTTAAAAAATGCAATAACATCCACTATGTATACTTAAATTGTAAAGAAGCCAAAAAACTTCAGCACATCAGGTAAGAACATGCAATGCAAATGATTTTTTTTTTCGATTTACCGACTACTAAGGAAGAATTCCAAGGATGATGCTTGTGTATTCTGAATTCACTATATCCATATTTACTGTGAGCAGTTGTATCCACACAATCAATTGGGTCATCATTATCGGAATTAGCATCTGCCATACACAAAAACTGGTAATTCTCCAAATACTCAAAATTTCCTTGATGGCATTACCCCCACTATTGAAATACTTTTCTAAGAATGCTTTAATGCAAAATACAAAGTAATTGTAATTCCTTCCGGTCAGCTTTAAGGGTTGGATGCCGCAGTAACTCATTTAGTGCAGCTCATTTAACTTGTAAGACTGACACGTTAGCGAGTATTGCTAAAAAAAAGCAATCGGCCTACCCTTTTGGATTCCGGAAGACGTATTATTTCAATAATACGCCAACCTTACAGGTAATGTCTTCTCCAATATTACTATATTACATTTATCATTAATCGTACCATAAAACTTCAGTTTTCCTGTGGATAACGTTGAGAACATTCCAGGATTATTTGGGAACCATTTAACGTCCAAAGGGCTTGGACACGGTTTATCTGGCAGAATAATTGCAAAAATGTAGCATTACACCACACGCATTACATTACACCACACTGATTACTTCGAACCAATATATGGTCAAAAAATATCTAGAAGTAAATAATAATTTCCAAATAAACACACAGGCCAAACGGAGCTTACTTGGGTAAGATTTGAACAATTGAATTGACCCATCACAGTTGACTGATTTATGTATTCGAGCGAGATCATACAGAACAACTCGGCCATCTTCTTCGCCCCCAAGTAAACTATGAAACAATGAAAAGGCAAATCCGTAAACTTAAACTTCCCGAAATGTATTTGTATAACGTTAAATAGAATTACATTGACCGTACTTACTATGTGCCACTTGAATCAATGGACACCGAATTTAGGGCTCCGGTCAATTCAAAAGAATGAAATAATTCCATATTTGCAACCCTTCTGAAAGCACATTCATTTCGAAAGGTCATGGGGTTAAACTCCCCGGTGTTTAACTTGCTGAAATTCTTCAACATTTTCTGCAGAGTTTTTGAACGCACCGGAAAGTCCGTGGATCACAAATCTATGGGATGAATATTGTATTTTTACACTCCATACGAATAGTTTATAAATGAAAGTAATTCTGCATAAGTATTCGTTTATCCCCGAAAGCTGAGAAACTTACCCGGGCAAATGTCAAAGGAATGAAATAATTTGATTTACTCCAGTTAAGTTCCTACAGCGAACCATTAAATCTCTCAAAATATGTCTATGTATTTCGTATTTGCAAATACAATGAAAAATGATTTATTCCACGTGCATTGACTATAATTCCTTAATTGCCATAAAATCGGTGTACAACATCCGATTTTATTCTGATTGTCAACTATGAATTTAAGACTCCTAACAAATGACCTGGTCACACATTAATCTAACATTTTTTGATTGATCATCCACTGCCAAATCTGACTAACTTCTATCCGCTAATATTCGGCAAACTTGATTAATTTTTGGCAATGGTTAGATTAAAACGTTTTCTGCAGGATTTACGTCCTGCATCAGGACCATTTCTGACGACTGACGACTTTCTTCTTTTCGATTTGCACGTTGTTTTTACAGTAATTAGTTTTTGGCAACTTGATACGTTGTTTAGTTTTAACCCTGTTTAGGTAAACTATTTTGTTGACAAATTTTTGTGACTACGACGTCCCTTCGTTTTTTGCTGGATTGATAAAATTAAGTATAGACGTAGGTTAATAATATTTTAAATTAAATTCTTTGGAGTTGGAGTATTTATATTTATATTTATAGAAAGGTTTTTTCTGGTTTTGAAATTTTGTGAACACATTTGTACAGGGAAGCTACGTCACCTTCTATTCTTGTAGATGTCGTCGGTATCCAGCAACTCGACTGTGCACTTTTCTGTATTTTTATTTCGCTAATATTTTTTCCCGATAATATATTTTATAGGAAAAATTTCGTCAACGGCCCCAAAAGCATTGTATTGACATAAGACATGACATAAGTAACTTAACGCTAATTAAAATTTAAATGAACTAAACTTAAACTATCATATTAATCTTGCAGACGTCTGTAAACTACAGAAAACACGTTATCCGGTATCATTTCAATCATTACTGTCCTTCGTAAAAGACCTATTGCCAGCTTTTTTTTTTGGTAATAAAAATAGATAATTGAATAAATGCGAAGACTACAGGGATAAATGAATTAAGTAAGTACCTACTTACCTTCCCTACTGAAGTGGGTGAGTTGAGTACAAGAATAAATTTATTTATTTTATTTTGCATTTTTTTCCATTGTCCTGACCTTTCCCGTATTAAATGTGTGTTCCAGATCCAGTGACCATGCTCCGCTTTGGATCCACCGAAACACTGGAACTGAAATTCATGTAGCCGTCTAGCGCTGACATTTCATTAAAAAATGAATTAAAAATCAGTAACTAGAACAATTTGTCAAAAAATTTCATGATTCCACGTTTTTCCAATTTCTTGTCAGTGTTCTAAAATCTATAAAAATTAAAGTTATTGAGCATCGATTCTTTTTCCCACCAGTTTTTATTCCACGGTCTGAAGGATTTTTGTCGACACATTCAGTTTAAAAAAAAAAAACTGCACATACTTCCATATAATTTATAAGTACTTAATAGGAATGTGAGGAAATCATGTGAAAGTTTCAGATATTAAATTTATCTGCAATTAGTTCCTGTTGGATGGTTCAATTTACTGTCATATGAAGCCTTTTTAAGTGCTCTCATGGGGTCATGTTCATCTTATTTTTCAACTTGTTTGTCTTTCTCCCAATAATTTTTGCTAATTGTGTAAACAATACGTAGAAAAAAAGGCTTCGTGCGTCGGAACGCTGGAATTGGAATTACTTGTTACATTTTTTTCTTTCTTTTCTTGGTATTTCCATTTTGAATCATGTCTCGTACAAATATGGTAATTGACTATGGCAAAAAAAAAAAAAGAATAATTGCTAATAACAATAGCGCGTAGCGACTCCAAACTGGTGAAGTCAAATGCTTCAGTTTGAAAAAGTATAATGCATGATTATTTCGTAAACCTTTTTCACGTTAAATGGAAAAGGTCGTCAAAAAAAATTGTAATCTTATCTACACTTTATCAATAATTGTTTATTCCATATATACTGCAATACTGCCATATACGTACAGTATGACAACAACCTCATGGTGTTCATAGCCCACTACAAACTACAAATGAGCTACAGAGATAATGTGAGCATTCTTGCTTGTGCACTTATCACTTGTGTGACAAAAAATGTATAAACTTCTAATATACATCTGTACACTACAAACTGATTAAAAGGACCATGTGAAGTGTGAATTGAATTAAGTACATACATATGCATTGTCAGCCAAATCATTTGTTCCCTAGCTCCACCAACATTTTTTCTCAAGTAGGTATTAATATCACTGTGTAGTATGTAATAAATCAAATTTTATTTAAGTAAAACATGATGGGAGTCTCTGGTCCCGTGGTCACTTGCGTAGTAAACATGGTGTACAATTGTACAAGTATATGTATAAAAAAAACCAGTATAAATAATAAATATAAACAAAAAATATATAATAAATATAAATAGAGATGTATACATCTTCATTCATACTTTTGCCAGGACATTTAGTTTTTAGACAAGCCATGTCCCTGGTACAGAGATTTTACAACGGGACGGAGATACAGGTAATTGAAAACGACAGAGATAAATTACCTTTCCCCATAATGAACACACGGTAGTGTCATGCTTAACCGCAATATGTCTTTGATTTTTAACAAATTTTAAATGATGGATATCTTTGCACAATCATGTGCATATTATTCAAATTAACCCATGATACTAGCACTAATTCTAATTGCACTGCAGACTAGCAGGCTTGCAAGAGTGAGTTTTTTTTTTTTTCAAAAAATTTGCTTTTATACATCTATACCCCACCAGAAAAAGGAAGTATCGAATATTATAATCACTATACCTATACTGTTACCTGTTACTTGCTCTCTGCGAGACCTAGGTATACATATTCAATTTTTGGTAATAGATGTGCTTCATTTCCGACTCTCCGGGGAAAGTGAAAGCCATCGAATTTTCGTTTGGGAACGTTAGTCACAGTGTTACCTGCTACTGCATGTATAGAAATATACATAGATGTAAGTATGTGATTCTACCATCCTATAAAACGTAGAAGGAGGAACAGAATACTGCAATATAAATATTAGTAGTAAATCCGGAAGGATTATTATGCCCGAAATGCCTTGTGAGCTCACCTGGTAAAAACAGAAGGGAAAGAGCGAGATGAAGCCATATGGGCGGGGAAAGCAAAGAGTTGAGCATGAAGATATATAGCAAGTTTTAGGAAGAGAGCGAAAAGTGAAACAAAAATAACATGCTAGGGAAAGTGCAGGAAACATGCAAAGGGAAGGAACTTCCCATGAAGAGAAAGACCCACTAAATGCAATTAGGATAGGATAGGACTTTCTCTATAATGGTCCTCTTTATACCGGTCCTCTCTCTATAACGGCGGCAGAAAATTTCCCCCTTCTAAACTTTCTCCCATTGCTAGAATAGAATTTTACTTTCTCTGTACCGGTTTTACCTTTTAACGCTGAAAATTTTGCTTGATAGTGAACCGTTATGGATAGAGTCGGCTATAACAGGGAGGAGAAAGACAGATAATGAAGACGGAGCAAGGAAACAAGAGCAAAATAGTGCACTGTGGATCTTTTTTCTATTTCCTGAGCACTCTTTTGATTAAAAATCCTTGTTTACTTTTCCTTCTAAGTCTACGGATTATTCCTATCCTCTGTCTTTTAGCACGTGATTGGCATGACCTTTAAACGCTTTTCTCCCAAAACTCTTCCATTTCAAATATGAAATGTGTGTTGGTGTAATGTTTTAAATTATATAGGATGTAACATGCATGAGGAATATTTGTGCTCACAAGTCACAGCCCAATATAAGATAGAGACTTTGGATGTCTCACAAAACAAATATTTGTCTTGGACACATATTAATAATAATAATAATAACATGTGGAGGGACCATCTTAAACACATCTCATGTCTATATGTGCATACATATCTATAAATCTCACCTAAAATCCATGAATGTCCTCGAACGATTAGGTACGTGCTCAGGAAGAATAAACCAGGAGTCCAAATTACCTTAAAATGCCCTATTAGCTACCTACAATCAAATATTTACTCCAATCAATTACGACCGAGAAGGGAAGACAATTCTGTCCATGAATATAATGACACATGCTTTTGGTGTCGTATATCCGCATATGTATACAGCATTATTTAGAAACTAGCCAAGTGCACCGTACCGGGAGTATCTCAAGCAACATGGAAAATGGCTTTGTTTTAAACGCATATTAAATAAATAAACCCCAATTCACCAACGGGAAAACTCGTGTCTGTGTTCGGCCAAATTTTAACTCGTGAAGAGGCCATTATATCCAATGGAGTAAGTAATGGCGTCCGGAAAAAATAAATGTGTAGGACAAAATTATGCAGGGCATTTTTATTAATTTTTTCGATTGTCACTTCCGTTCGCCGAAAATGGGGCCAAAACCGTTCTTTTCCACCGTTTACGCTGGCGATGAACAGATCCGCAAAAATATTAGCCAACTGGGAAACATTGTGTTGTCCCTTGTGGCGGTCAGGGAGTGAGCGAGTGACAGAATCAGGTTAGCAGGCCTACAATGGAGTTTGGTAGAACAAATCATACATGAGTTTTATTGCTGGAGTAAAGAATGGGGATTGGGGAATATCTTATATATTTATATCCCATTTGTCATTTGGAAACCATGAAATAACCGGATTTGGCAAGAGAGAGAGAAAGCCTTCCATGAACTTGCAAACTGTTGACGTTTCCCATTATTACATCTTCAACTAGGTATATTATTATATCTGCTCTTTCTGCACGTATAGAGTAAAAATGGGCAATGACTGTGCAAAATGTTTACATGGGAGTGCAACGTTGTAAGGCAAATTGAACTAAACTAAAATACATGCTAGTAGGCTTTTCCTCTGCAGTATGGAACATGGGAAAAGTAACAACAACCAAAAAAAAAAGTATTGACGGAGTTTTTGTTGTAGATTTTGACTTGCAGAACGTTTTGACTGACACGAACAAAAAAAAGCGTCTCCCCAATCTTTTTTTTCTCCCGGTGAGTGGTCATGCGCGCTTGTACATAAAGAGTCAGTGGATATCCCAATTGGTATATATCCATAACGGGTTAAAAGTAGGAAAACATTGAATAAATCGCCGATGAAGAATCATATGTAACCATCACCACCAAGCGCTAATTCACGAAGTGGTCATCTCCAGTCTGTCTCTGTGCATACACGAATCAAGTCCATTAAAAATCAAATAGATGCCCTCCGGCCTAGGACGATCCACCACGCTTATACGTGAAGTATTATTCGTACCATATTTTAATGGGCTTATTGTGCTCACTTATGATACGTTTTCGTCAATTAGGCAGCGGCGAGTAAAGGTTTGTTGCAAAGTAATAGTTCGCAAATTCAATTTGTTTCATTATCGTTGTCATCGTCAGTCCAAAGTTGATTGACCAACAAAAAATATGCGCTCCGCCCGTGCATTGCTACATTCTACGCTCCAAGAAAATGAAATTAGCTTCTTCAATTCCACACAGTTTTCCAGTAGTACTAAAAAACGTATATTTGCTCAATGCTGGACTGGCTAACTTTTCCTTGTTTTGTTCGGCAAATGATTTGAGTATAGTGTATTCGTTAAAGAGATGGCAACATTGTGCTTAATTAGGACTTCAAACGCAGTTTCGACATCTAAATGGTTGTTTCTTGTAAAAATGCCATAGGAGTAAATGAAGTTCCCAGTATGAATCTCTGCTGCAGGTGCTGGAGAAATCTTGCTTTTATACATCCTAAATTTCTCCTGCAATTAGAGCATTTGTTGGTCCATCATTTTTTTTCTCCTCCAGGACAACTAGTCCTTCTGGAGTGGGGAAGTGGCGCCCTGTGCAAAAGTGGTGACGGGCTTGCACGGGAAACCCCTTACAAATTTCCCGCATGGACCACCCCACAGAAAACTCCGGAGTAAAAGTTGGCAAATATTTAGGCATAATTTCTCCAGCGCAAGACACTGGAAAATTACAAAGATAAAATAAACTTAGACACAATTTATAGGTTGAAGATGTGCATAGGTACGTCTATAAAAACATGTGTACAAAAATATGGGTAAAAACACGGGGAAAAATTACTGGCTTTATTTACAGTACAACAAATTCGTATATTTTGTCGAACGTGGGTTCAAAAACCAACTTGCAATATTTCCAAGTGTAAATGAACATTTTAGCTGACATAGAAATCGGAGGAGACTACGGGATGACCATGAAATTACGGGAAAAAAATATAAGAAAAATTTCGAAAAACGACTTCTCGGGTCATAGGTCATGGCGCAGTTAGTTGATCCTGCAGATGAATTTTTTACCTGCCGGGTACTACCTACAGAGAATACCGAATGGAAATCATACTCACGCTGGCTTGTTTCTTTACTTGGTCAAGCTGAATCTATATCTAATACTGTTACAGATTGTTGGCAGAATAATCGGATTGTTTTATTTGGACCAAATTGTAGCCTATTTATTTGTGCGTACTGGATCAAATTGTAAAAATCTCAAGAGCTGCCCTTGTTTTCATCGTAATGGAACATATTCCACTTTGAGTCTCTGATGGCTATGGGAGTATATCCATACATTTATTATTACATGCACTAACCATATCGAGACGCGATGGCTAGACCAGGAGGACGAATAGCTCCATATGATGTGCCGGGAGCCTTTTCTCGTATAAGGTCCATAAAACCGTGGGAATAGGTAGCGTATGATCTTATTCCTGCACTGTCTCGCCGACGGAGTGAATGTGTGATTGTGAGAGTGTGCGAGAGTCTAACCATATAATATATATATATTATATTATTTAATAAAAATTTATTAATAAATTCCTGGCACTATATTTCCCCTGTTTTTTTAAGTTCCTATTTCCCCTTTCAACAATTGTAAAGCATTTGTTTTCCTCATTTTTTTTTTGTAGTTTCCATTTTTTTGCCCCTCCAAAAAATCCAAACCCGGACCAGAAACCGCGCACGTGTTTCTTTGTGGATTGACCATCTATCAACATTTAATATTATATTTAACCATACAGTATTATTATATCTATATAAGTGTCTTTTTTTTTCTTCCTTCGCAGTTTGAACAGAAATTTTGTGTTCCTTATAATTTTTAGTATTGTATACTTTGTATGGAAACGAACACCTGACAACTTGAAGATACAAGTGTTTTGAGTTCCTACATGGTTTTCCCCGTTGTCAGTATATAGAATCCGACTGGTGTTTGTATTCCTTTAGGACTTATAGGAAGCTTTAATTTTAAAAGTGTATAGGACAATTATAAAGTAGTCATTTATGGCTTTAATGATATTGAAAATTTAATTTCAAATCCAAAGACATGGTTTTGGGAGATCATTAACATTGGTCATCTATAATTGGGGGAAGTGTAACAATAAAGAGTACAAGAATCTGATTTTGGAATTGTGTAACAAGTTTTTGCACGGGATTGGTGCAAATGATCAAATACCGGTTAGTATATGCGTTTATACGTTGTTATGCAAGTCATCCGTGTAATAGTTTGAGAATCCGGAATCCGGACGTGTTTATGTGCTAATAAAATGGTAATTGTCATTTTACGACAATTTGTAATTATTAAATAATTCCATGTCATTTTTTTTTGTATGTCTATATGCATGCGTACAGATTTACCTAGTTTGGATTGGATCAAAGCGTGAGGAAGTGGCGACAGGGAGTGAAATAGTCGCGAAACATGGAGGATTTCTGCGGGTCAGAGTTATGGGTAAGCGCTTTTGACCATGTCAATGAATGTCATTCTGACTTGTGCGTTTGTGAGGAAGGAATAATGCAATGAGATTATTATATAATAGCGATTTTTTGTGACAACATAGCTACATAGCCTTTAAACATTGCTGGTGAATCATGGATGAGTTTGGTTTATGTGTCTGAATAAGTTGCATTTTGTATCTTGGCCCCGTACTCATTCTGTAACGTTAGGTACTTCGGAATCCAGGATACATGCTTGGTATTATGGTGTAATTATGGTTTTAGCGAGCCCTAGGCAAAATTATAAACCCAAATTGTACACACGCAGAATATGGTTCATAATAGACATTATTTCTAAATTACCTGGTGCTTCGTTCGCGTACAAGGTTACCCATGATCTCTGTACACATTACATATACGGGAACGATCAAACGTTTTCCGCACCATCAATGTAAATGTTGAGAAACATCCAGTGGGAGAATATATGTAACCTTGATGGTCACGTTCTGTTGATTTTTTGTGTACTATGGATGGGGCGAATCGATTACTTTAACTCAGAACCTTCCACGAGTATTCAGCACTATAATGGCTACTGCTACAATAGCTATGTATTTGCTTATGTTTCTTGTCCATAATCTCATTCCATTACCGGCGAAATCCAGTCAGAATTTTGGGCCCTGATATTTGTTTGTATTTTATATTTCGGGAATTCGATACAAAACTCAGGAACCAGATGTTTCACAAGACACAGTAATGGTTGTCATGTGGGTATGCGTGAAATTTACTTTGCACATTTTTATTACAGAACTGGACTCGCTCCTGGGACACGGATGATCCTGATTTAACCGTCTGCTTTGAGCAGACAGTTCTAATTTGGGTACCATGTGCTTTCCTGTGGTTGCTGTCAGCTGTAGATGTTTATTTTTCGCTTCACTCGCGAGCTCTCAACATTCCTTGGTAAACTTTGAAGGAAGAATATGCATGCATGTGATACGTTATGTGATATGTTATGTAATAATGCGTAAATGTTTAACTGCCCCATGTTGCGTATTTCAGGTCAGCACTGAATATTGGGAAAATCGGATTTTTAACCTGTTTGATGGTTGTGCAACTCTGCGAGCTGGCCTTTTCATTTGCTAAGGAACAAGATCCTAATAATATTGTATATCCGGTTGAAAAGTATACTCCTATAATAAGAATTTTAACTTTCGTGAGTTTATTTTTTGTTATTGCCTATCCGCATTTTGCTTGCTTTTACTGGATGAATACATGAATATATGTACATTTATTACAATGTTTAATAAGAACAACGTCAATTGCTTATTCTGGCTTTAGGGACTTGCTATGTTCCTCGTGCTATACGCTAAAATTAAAGGACTCCGCTCATCTGCTGTCCAGTTCTTGTTTTGGTTCTTGATTACGATGTGTGAGATTCCTGGGTTCAGAACGTCCATACGTGAATCTGTAAGTTTATAAAAAAAATCATCATACGCTTAAAGCACGGAAAAATAAGGTTGATGTTGGTGTGATTGATATTAAAATTATAAACAGGATTCGATGGACCTATTTGTTTTCATCCTTCGAATGGTATACTTCCCATTGCTAGTCGGTCAATTGTTTCTTCACTGTTGGGCTGATGCATCTCCCCAGTACCGAGAAAACAATCTGAACCAGGTCAGCTGTTGTGATATGTTAGTACATATAAATGGCTGTGTTTTGGTTCATTCACTAAATTCATTGTTTATTTATACACGCGTAGAAGCCTTCACCGGAAGAAGAATCTTCCTTCTTGTCTCGTTTAACATTCTTTTGGTTTGAGAGTTTGGCGTGGAAGGGTTACCGGAAACCCCTGGAGAATGACGACCTTTGGGATTTAAATCAAGAGGATAAGTCGATAAACCAAGTTCCAGGGTTTGACAAACGCTGGAATAAATCTCTGGCGAAAGCAAAAATGTAAGCTGGAGCGAAACTATTATTGATTAATTTGTATCCTATCGTATTGATGAAATATATTGAGTATGGGTAGCGTAATCAAATTGGAAATTTTGCTCCGATTCAGGAATATTATTCATCATTCTTAAAAATAGTACTATAAAATTTGTTATCTCATATTTCTATTGTTTTCTCTCCGGTGGCTCTATTCTTCTAATTCTCTCTCAAATATTTGAATGTGTTATTATACGAGGTGTCTATAAATTTATAATGCTGCTAGGGAATTCTGGGACACCTTTGGGTAAGATTCAGGCTGGTTGTTGAATTAATATGCTTATTAAAGCATGAATCCAGGCTCAGCATGCAGCATCGTTAGCTAATAGCCATAGACAGTAGTGAGTGTGCATATGCATGCTGCTTACAGTTTGGTTGATTTGATTTTTATCCAATGGACTGTTTTTGGTAGAGTTCCTGATCCGAAAGCATCGTTCCAAGCAAAGAACGAATCTATTGATATCAAAAGTAAGACGGCGAAACCGGGAAAACCACAGGCAAGTGTACTTCCGACATTATGTGGTGCCTTTTTACCAACGTTCCTTCTGGGGTCAATTCTCAAGCTGGTTCATGATCTACTGGTGTTTGTGTCTCCTCAACTTCTAAAGTTAGTCCATTTTTGTTTATTCACTGTTACATTTTTTATTCATATTAAGTTACATACTATGCATATCTAGCTTTATGGAACTGTGTTGGCCCATGTGTTAGAATTTTTGTACTAAATACAGATACAAAATTTCATGTATGCTCTATGCAAATACGTCACTTAATGCTCATTAATTGAAAAATGGTCTTTTCCCTTTTCAGCTTACTGATCTCGTTCGTCCAAAGTGGTGAAGAATCTTGGAAAGGTTTTATGTACGCTGGTCTCATGCTTGTCACTACCACCGTCCAAACATTAGTCTTGGGTCAATACTTTCATCGTATGTTTGTTGTTGGCATGAGAGTTCGAACAACACTTGTCAGTGCAATTTATCGAAAAGCACTGGTCATATCAAATGCAGCTAGAAAAGGTAACTTACTTGGTCTTGTATGATCTAGAAAAGGCAATTAAAAGATTTACAGTGAAATAATTTGCACAGAAACCACTGTGGGAGAAATTGTCAATTTAATGAGTGTGGATGCCCAGCGGTTCATGGACTTGACTACTTACTTAAATATGATGTGGAGTGCTCCATTACAGATCGCACTTTCACTCTATTTCCTGTGGGGGACTTTGGGTAAACTCATTCAATATCACATCACTAAAATAAGCAATTTATGTGGATGTTATTTATCTAAAGACAAAAACATTTGCAATGCAGGACCTTCTGTGCTCGCGGGTTTTGCCTTTATGGTTCTCTTGATTCCGATTAATGGATTTATTGCTGATAAGGTGAAAACGTACCAAATCAGCCAGATGAAGTACAAAGATGAACGGGTGAAGCTTATGAATGAGATTTTGAACGGCGTTAAGGTACTTAGTAGAAACAATACTCTACATGGTTCTTTTATTTATTTTTTGGGAAATATCTCACGTTTCTTTTCTGTGCATTTAGGTGCTGAAACTTTACGCTTGGGAGCCTTCTTTTGCGGGTCAAGTCATGAAGATTCGGGATAAAGAAATATCGGTGCTCAAGCAGTCTGCCTATTTACATTCTGGGACATCGTTTATCTGGACCTGTGCCCCATTTTTGGTATGAATTGTTTAAATGTCGCAACTTTTGGGAGGGACGTTTTCATAAAATAGTGATTGTTTTCGATATCCCGAGAACAGAAATTATTTATCTAAACATTTTAAATTGTAAGTGAGGTAGTTAATCAAGTCAAACATAAAAAAGATTTCAGCCGTCACGTTCGCTACGTATGTGCTGGTGGACGAGAATAACATATTGGATGCACAAAAGGCGTTTGTATCTCTGACTTTGTTCAACACAATTAGAATGCCAATGAACATGCTCCCAATGTTAATTGTCGCTCTCGTTCAGGTTAATAATACTCTTGAATATGTACTAACTCGAAAATTTTAGCACAATGCCACTTCGTGCGCACCGAAAAAATGCTTTTATGCTGGTATTGCGTTAACAGCGGTAGAGCGGGGCTCAATCATGCTAAGTAAGTTTTAAAGTATGTATATTACAATAGAAGTGAATTGGAAATGGGATAAAATAAGTAAAATACAGGTGATGGATAAATTATAATATATATATTGGAAGTTGGAAGTAAATGACGTTGAAAGAAAACAAAGTAATATGTATATGTGTTGTTACGCCACGTCGGTTCGAATTTTCTTCGGCGCATACAATATACTTTGTTGTGATTGTTGCTTATACAGTCAAGTGATGGGCAGTCATTGTGTGATTGGTCAAGCTGTTACCAACAACACCAGATTTTGGTTTGCTTACAAATTATTGCTTGTTCAGGTTGCAGTTACTTCTTTTGCCACATACGTCATGATCGATGAAAGAAATACTTTAGATGCTGAAAGAACCTTTGTATCACTGTCGTTGTTCAACATTCTTCGTTTCCCTCTGTCTATGTTACCCATGCAGATCTCCAGTCTCATTCAGGTTTGTCCTCGTGGTGTGGCATCAAGATTTTACTCTTTACAGACAGTGGTTCAGTTTCCTTATCATACATTTTTTTAAATAATTTTGATTTTGAGTTCCATCGTATTTTGTTATTTTACTATTGTTGGTTTATTTTTGTGTGCTTTGGATATTTCGTTGAGCTTCAGCTTTGTAAAATTGCAATTTAATTCACATTGCTTTTGATTCAAGATTGGAGTTGCGGATAAGGTAGTGGTATTGTACTTATTACACTAATTTTTTACAATAGGCTGGTGTGTCTTTGAAAAGAGTGAACAAATACATGAATGCGGATGAAATCGATCCTAATGCCGTGAATCACGATAATCATGAAGGTTGGTTTACGTTTTATTGAATTAAAAGTATTATAGCAGGTATTAAGTTGTTTAGGTTTCATGCAATTAATTCGAATCGTACTTTTCAATTATAGTTGACCCCGTGGTGGTTGAAAATGGAAACTTTTCCTGGGAAGAGGATAATGTAACACTAAAGAACATAAATTTGCGAGTACGGGAAGGTTCATTAGTTGCTATTGTGGGTACAGTTGGGTCCGGAAAATCATCATTACTGTCTGCAGTGCTCGGGGAAATGAATAAATTGACAGGCAGGATTAACACAAAGGTAGAACCATACATGCAATACATACTTGTTTACCGTGTGGTCTGATTGTAATTGTCGAGAACCTTAGGCATTCTTTTGACATTGTTGTGTTTTTATTTTTATTCGAAAAAAGAATATTTCTTTATGTAAATTCCTGGTTGTCTTTCAGGGATCAATAGCGTATGTTGCACAACAGGCGTGGATACAGAACTCCACATTGCGCGACAATATTTTATTTGGGAAAGCATACGAACCGGCCAAGTATGATAGAGTTGTCACATCTTCAGCCCTAAGACCTGATCTAGAAATTCTTCCTGGTGGTGATAAAACTGAGATAGGAGAGAAGGCAAGCATACTGAAAATTTTAGTTCTCACAATCAGTAGAAAAAATTTATTGGATGTCAGCTTTTGATTACATTTGCTAATACAACCTGATATTTATTATATCATAACAGGGCATTAACCTCAGTGGGGGACAAAAACAACGGGTTTCTTTAGCAAGGGCTGCATACAATAATGCAGACGTTTATCTCCTTGACGACCCCTTGAGTGCTGTGGATGCTCATGTTGGGAAGGAAATTTTTGAGAATGTTCTTGGACCAAAAGGACTCCTGAAGCGAAAAACAAGACTTCTTGTAACTCACAGTATTACCTACCTTCAAGAGATGGATAATATAATTGTCATGAAAAATGGAGAAATCAGCGAAGTCGGGACTTACAAAGAACTTTTGGAGAAAAAGGTAATAAAATAAGTTCACGGGTACTTTTAATTTATTAATTGCATTGTAAAGCAGGGTTGGTATTTGTACGTTTACAGGGAGAATTTGCAGATTTCTTACTTCAGCACATTGGAACTGGAGACAACGAGGATTCTTCTTTAATTGACGAGTTGGAAGGTGTTTTAGGTTCCAGGGAAGAACTTTTAGCTCGCCAGCGTTCCCGAGTATCCGAAAGTGGAGAACCTGGTGGAGATAATCTCTTGACCAGACAGCTTTCAATTGTGTCACAGGTAGTAGAAAAATCTGCGGACAAAATGATAAATAACCTTTTACATATATTATATTTTTCTAAATTGAATTTTGGTTTTAGGAAAGCGGTGATAGAGCGTCTCCTTTGCGTAAGATGAGCAAAGTACCTGATGAAGACCAGCTGAAGAAGCTTCCCGAGAAGGAAAAACTGATAGAAGCCGAAAAGGCTGAGACCGGAAGTGTCAAGATGTCTGTCTACTCACACTATTTGAGAGCAGTTGGGTGGACCATGGCTTTATTAACATTTTTCTTCAACTTAGTGTTCCAAGGTATGCATGCATTAATTCTGCTAATAAAGATTACGGAGCCAATATTAAAATATTTTGTCACGCAATTGTGACAGGATTTTCCGTGGGATCCAACATCTGGCTTTCTGTTTGGTCGAATGACAACACGCAAAATGGTACTCAGGGTGCTGATAAGCGGGACATGTACTTGGGAGTGTATGCAAGTCTCGGCGTAGGACAAGGTAACTTTTGTTTTGGTGTATGTATTCGTATGTATTATTTCATTATTTGGGAGTCTTTTGAAGCACTTGAAGGAAGAAATTACTGAAATTTAGTGAACAGAATGCAGGCCAGGATAATGATTATTAAGTACGTATATTAGATTTTAATAATACCGATTTTGTGGAATAAGATGTAGCTGTTACTTAAACGCACAGAAGTGGTTACAGTTTTCAGTTGTGTTGCACCGTTGCACTTGCTATTGCAGCACCGATCGCACGCAGGTTGCTCACTACTATCTTAATATTCTAATATATTTTCTTCTGTTACTATTACATAGTTGCTGCAATATTTCATTGGTAGCTTGTAGTACAATACGTAGTTTTATGAAGAAAATTAAACGTTGGCTGTAGAACTCATATTTTGATGCGGAAGAGACATTTTGGAAAAATTGAGCAACAAATATTGGAAAAGGTAAAAAGTAATAGCATGTTGTGAAAAAAGCGTGGGTATTTATTATTTATAGCCAGGGCCCGGGGCTATATGTTTATGTAGAAATTAGTGAACTTTTAATTATGCACTTCGCGTTTGTACTTGGCTGAATCTAATACACATTTACAGCAATTAACACGGGTGTCAGGTGTCAGTATGAATGTGAGACGCACACTAAAATTGAATTTTACTGGGTGGGACAGCGGCTGCCGTTCTCATTGCGACAGTAGCAATGTCTCTTGGAACGCTGAATGCGGCTTCTGTGCTTCATTGGAGAATGCTGAAGCACATTTTACAGTCGCCCATGTCTTTTTTTGACACCACGCCGGTCGGACGAATAGTAAACAGGTTTGCTAAGGACGTGGACACCATTGACAATACACTGCCAAATAACTTAAAGTCTTGGATCAACTGTTTCTTTTCGGTTAGGAAATCATTTCGAAATGGGGAACTGCACTGCTTTAACTGAGTTTATGTGGAAATGTGTATGTCTGTGGAGCATCAAAACTCCAATAACTTATTTTTTATTGCTGTATTTCTGGGTCACTTTTGTTTTGCTTGCCTGAAAATCATGCTTGCATGTGAAAATCTGAATCAGAATCTTTGGTCACGTTCAACCGTTGAACACAATTGAGTACTATCTTGCGTATAAATATGTACAGGGGTTTTTCGTAATGCTTTCCGTGGGTACGTCTAAAACTAAAGATAATGTGTGTGTAAAGTATTATATTATTACGTTATATTTTGTACAAAGCCAATATATTTGTGCTGTTGTCTCAGGTCAAGTTTAGTGCAGGGATTTTACCTATGGTCGGATTTGACCTCGAGTAGTATTTTATTAGAATCCACTATTTGTTTTTAAATGATAATATTGGGTTATGTTCTCTGTGAAAATATCTCAGCCTTGGCAGCGCTCGTGGGTTCGTTTACCTTGTTCTACTCATCTCTAAACGCTGCCTCTGTGTTACATGTGTCTTTATTGAATAATGTTCTCCGAAGCCCTATGCATTTTTTCGACACTACGCCACTTGGACGGATTCTTAACCGTTTCTCGAAAGATGTGGATGTCCTAGATAATACGCTACCGAATATTCTTCGCGGTTGGATCCATTGCTTCTACGGGGTACTTTTGTACTTTAACTACAAAAAAAATGGACTCATTTTTCCTTTACAATTTTTATGTAATGCTCATGCTCACAGCTTTCTCCTTTAACAGTAATATTTAACGGCGGCAGTAAATATCGTTTATGCTTACGATGAACCTCCTCACTCCTCACCTCAATCTTTTATTGTAGCGAGAGTTTAGTTGGTGAACTTCATATTTAATTTGCTTTGCGTGCTAATTTGGATTCTTTATTGGGTCTGTTTATGCCTACTAATTCCGTTGCCCGTAATTCATTATTGCAAGTTATATTTCGCAATTTTCTTATTCCCCTGTATTCAGGTCTTCGCAACGCTTGCCGTCATCAGTTACTCAACCCCACAATTCATTGCAGTTATTATTCCGACGGGTATCCTATATTATTTAGTTCAGGTAAGTAACAGGATAAAGACTGTCTATTTACAACAATACATAATACGGAGGACCTATGAATCTACATCTGCAAGTGTATCTTAATGCTTCATATTCATTATTCAGAGGTTTTATGTGGCAACGTCAAGGCAGTTAAAGCGTTTGGAATCCGTTTCCCGATCCCCAATTTACTCTCATTTTGGAGAAACACTTCACGGTGCGTCAACTATCCGGGCTTATGCTGTTCAGGAGAGATTCATTCATGAATCGGAATCGAAAGTGGATTTCAATCAAACATCCTACTACCCCTCTATTGTTTCTAATAGGTTAGCTTTTTTCTTGCAATCTAAATATGAGGAATTTACAATACAGAACACTCAAATCCTGAATTTCCTGTGACAGTTGAGTCTTTCACATGCTGATTTGTATTCATGACCATGACCATAATTGTTAATGATGTGCAAATAGATGGTTGGCTGTGCGGCTGGAGACCATAGGAAACTTCATGATTTTTTTCGCAGCCCTTTTCGCTGTGCTTCAAAGAAATACGCTCAACGCTGGAATAGTTGGTCTTTCGGTTTCTTATGCGCTGCAAATTACACAAACGTTGAATTGGTTAGTTCGAATGACCTCAGATGTTGAAACAAATATAGTGGCTGTAGAGAGGATAAAAGAGTATGGCGAGACGCCGCAGGTGTGTAATTTTAAAATGATTTTTCTGTCAGCACTGATTAATTACTATTTTTGTTATTTGGTACATGTGTAGAGTAATAATGGTGTGGTCTGATCTGGGTCTTTGAACCGGTTTTCTTTAACGTATGTTGACAGGAAGCTGCTTGGGAAATTGAAGAACGAAAGCCACCTAAGGAGTGGCCTCAACAAGGAAAAGTGGATTTTAACCACTTTCAAGTCCGATATCGCGAAGGTCTTGATCTGGTATTGAAGGATGTGACATGTACCATTGAACCGGGGGAGAAAGTTGGTATCGTTGGCCGTACTGGAGCTGGTAAATCGTCTCTGACATTGGGATTGTTTCGTATCATTGAGGCTGCTGGTGGTTCTATTTCAATCGATGGCGAAAACATTTCGAAACTTGGGCTTCATGATGTCAGAGGTCGTTTGACAATCATTCCTCAGGTATTTATTCACCTACACGTGTATCTACTTCTATTTGGAATCGATTTTGTTCCAGTACCGACTACCGACTCATGTACTATGTATGTTTATTGGTTATATGTTGTAGGACCCGGTTCTCTTTTCGGGCTCATTGCGCATAAATTTGGATCCATTTGAGGTAAGAGAGTTGTTCCAGTTCGTTCCGTATTGAATGTACAGGATTAGGAAATAGAGTTAGGGGCACAATTAATCACAAATTAATTCTTTCACATAGAAATACTCTGATGACGAAGTATTCCGCGCTTTGGACTATGCACACTTATTACCGTTCGTCAGAGGATTACCTGCAGGATTAAATCACGAAATCAATGAAGGTGGAGAGAATCTTAGGTAAGTAAATATTTCAGCTGATTTCATGTTGTGTATACCTAATACCTACATATACAAATAAGATGGTGAATGCGTTGCAAAACTCAGATGTTAAGATTTCTGGCTTCTCGCTATCCTACAGCATGGCGGGGATTCCATAAATAAGCGAAGTCTTGGGAGTTTTAAAAATTAACCAATACTTATAAAATTGTTTAATGGAATGTTATGTTTACAGCGTGGGACAACGTCAGCTAGTATGCTTGGCCCGAGCGCTGCTAAGAAAAACAAAGATTCTTATATTAGATGAGGCCACTGCCGCTGTTGATCTTGAAACGGACGATTTAATTCAAGAAACCATTAGGTCAGAATTTAAAGATGCCACTGTGTTGACAATTGCCCACCGGCTTAATACAATCATGGATTCTACCAGGTACGGGTGCCATTTTTCTTTGTATCATACCATGTTTTTGTGTACAGTATATACTAACATGTAATTATTCCGCAATATCTGTACAAGTTACTATACTTGATTCTATTCAGTTGTTCTAAAATTCTCCTCTGTTGCTCCCTTAGGGTTATGGTCTTGGATAAAGGGGAAATCCGAGAATTAGACTCTCCCTCCAATTTACTTAAGAATAAAAAGTCTATCTTCTATTCTATGGCCAAGGACGCTAATTTAGTTGGCGGAAATCATTCTAACACAGCCTCTTAATGGATCAGATTCAGAGACCGAAAAAGCCATTAAAAGTATTTTAAGGCACATTTTGTGAACATTTGCAAATGATATTATATTATTGTAAAGAATTCTACGGTGTTTACTGTTTACTGAACGTACGTACACATACGTACACTGGCGTCCACTTCATGCACAAATGCTACAGAAAATAGAAAATATTGTTGGATCAGTTGCCTGATCAGTATGTACTTAATGAGCCTCACTTCACCGACAGTACTTGTACCTTCTGATAGCACCTTCTTTGTACTTATAGCACATTAATATTCACAAAACTTGAGATTGCTGAAGAATGTATCTCCAGCAAAATATTTAGAGCTAAATGTTTAGTGTTATGTAATATATTGGGTTCCTTACTTAATTCTTGCTCTGTACAAATATGGAAAAAATAGTATTATGTGTTATTTCAAAAAAGGTCTTGTTAAAATGCAACGGCGGTGATTTTTTTTAAGTTGATCGAAACCCGTGACTTGTACAAGTTCTTACAAAGATGTTACCATGAACTAAGCTGTACTTTAATTTTTAGGTAATCGCTCTCCTGAGTAGCCGTGCTATGTATTAATTAAACTTATAGTTTCCGTGAATTACAATGAATAAACTTGAGGTGCATAACAAGCTTTACGCATGTGTTTTTCGTCTATGTAATTTGATACACGTTTAAGCTTATCACCGACACTACAGTCTAACACTACGAAAATTCTCTGCCAACTAATTTATAAATGTAAATGCAAATGCACGTAATTGTATCACACAACTCCTAACATAAAATGAGACATGGCCGGATTTGCATGTAAGTACTTATACTTGCCGGAAGTCACAGGAGAGAAATTCTCAGCATAAAAAATACAATAGAGGAAATAACATCTTTGTTTAATCACACAGCATAATAAGGAACATTATTTGTATCATACCAATTGACCCGGCACCACAGGTTTGATTTCCCCCATAAAATTTCATGATTACATACATAACATAGATAAATGTAAGTGGAATTGCCCTCTCATGTTGTACACACTTGGTGTTTGTATCTTCTCTTTAAATATATTTTTTCATAATTGATCTGTAGAAACATACTGATCACTCTCTTCCTACAAAACGTCTACATCCACACACGAATCTTAAATATCAACAATAATAGGTAATAAGAGTAATATAATACATAAAATATGCTAAAAATTAGTCATTAGTAATTACAAAGGTGTATCCAAAAGCGAACACTGTATGTATATGTATGTATATCATTAATATAGTATATAAAAAAGACATCCATCAAAAGTCAATAAATTGCGAATTTTACAAAACTTGAGTCTGCAAACGTTTTGTGATTCTCCACCACCACCAGCTTGTGCGGAGTAAGCCTTTTAGTACTAAAATTTTAAGTCTTTGAGTTATTTTTTATTATAATAATTATTTGCATATCTTTCTCTCTTTTTTTTTAGCTTACACTTTGACAGACAAAGTTGACTCGATTGACATAGAATGCCATGACAATATGAGGAAACATGATAGTAGTGAACAAGGCCGGGACGAGCTGAAGCTCTTCCCTGCCTTGCCATTTGACTAAATGAAGAACTTCACCCCGAGCGTCAGTTGCACCCACGATGGCTTCAGCAACCAATCCTTGGAAGGCAGTGTAGTCATCAGTCCCACGACCGCTCCTTATTGACGATGAAACCGACGGTGGTAACTTCTTACAAGGGTTCTTATTACTATTAATGGACTTGAGGCTTTTACATGATGACGACGACTTTCGTTTATTCAGACTTTCACGAAGATCAGTCACAAGGTTCCCACAATGGATCTTCTCAATGGGATTCCATCTCTTATCCGAACTGTCCGTGTGCATTTGACGAAAACACCAGCGAGAGAGACCGAAAGAAAGAAAACAGAGAAATCCATAAATCATTGGGACAAAACGTACTTAAATACATATACATTAGTAGCCACCAAACGTGGAGGTTTTTATCCCAAATGTAAACATTGCCCGTCCACATGCATGCGTGTGCATCCAGGACAAACATAGATAAAATACTCATGCGTAATCCCTCTTTACTTTTATCAAATGACATTATTTTGATTACGATTGTATTTTTTAAAAAAAAAAGTTAGTCCATACATGTATCCACTGGGATATTGATATTGTACGTAGTATATTTTCCCCGCATTCAAGATATTAAATCCCCAGAAAAAAAAAAAAAAAACTTACCCAAAGCACACAACAGATACATGATTGTATTTCAGATTCGCGGAATTATTGGCTCCCTGCTCACATTTCCATACCAAGATCGGATTTTTCTCCCAAACGTCACACATTGCTTCTTTCCCTCCCAGAAGCTCTGGGCAGTAGATCCACACACACACATACGCTCGCACACACACGACACTTTTAAATTTTTCCCCTACACAATTGTCCTACGCAAATCCATTGTTGTGGCAATTGCAATGAGTTCTCCCCCACAAGAAAAAATAATGCCCTCACTTTTGAGCTAAAAGTTCTTAATTTCACTCCAAGCCATACTTTTCTGGAAAAAAACTAACTCGAGACACGTTATATTCCAAATCCCAAAACACTTGTGTATTTTTTTTATATACTCCCATGTATCGATTCATTTGCTAGTAGTGCCTCTCGGCAAATGCAGTTGCGCGCACTGCATCAGTAAGCTATATTGTACACATAGCTAAAACTCTTCTTCCTTGTATTTTGTCCTGGGGGGGGGAAGCGTAATATGTGAGTTACTAGTAATATTATATTCCCATTACTATACTTACTACACTACTACTAGTATCTCCCCGAGATAGATGATTTCCCTATCGAGAGGCAAAAAAACGTCTGGGAGACGAGGATAAGGATTTGAACCTTTTAAAAATAAAACGAACCGTACACACCGACTACTTACTTATATCTACAACAACTAGTTAAATGTGCTCACAACTCCAGATAGGCATCGACTACATACAAAAAAAAAGTCTGCTCATGTGAAAATTATGAGGAAGAAGGGAGAGACGACGGAGAGAATGAGCGTTTTAAAAAAAAAGTCTGTAAAAAGGGAATTGTCCATATAGAAACGATTTACTCATGGAATATATTACACACCAGTACTACAAATGTCTTTTTAGTACATGGAAATAAATGCAGTTGTTGAAGGGGAAAGAAGGTGAGCATCCACATGCATGTTTACATTGGCGTACCCAGCATTTCCATTAACTAAGAGAGTACCGAAGGATGTGAAAAAGTAGAAGTTACGGAACGTTTTTTATGCATCTCAGGACCTTGAAAACGTTAACACAGTGAACCAAAAATGTAGTATGTATTTTTGTATGAGTTTGCCAAAGCTGACCTTGCCGTTTCTGTAGAGAGAGAGAGAAAGAAAAAAAAAGGGTTATACCTGTAGCTTTTCTATATAGTATTCTATATAGAATGTGGAAGGGTTGTGTGGGGGTAAATGACGAGATTCGTTTTACCCCTTTCGTTTATGGACAGAAAGAAAAACGATCTTGTCCTCACAAAAAAACACGTTTTCAGTTTCAGTGTAGGAGTTTTTGAAAAAGGTGCGAGCAGTCATAAATAGCTGTATAACCATACTGTACACGTCTGTATACCTACTAAAAAAATCTTCCAAAATGAACTGCGAGAACACTTGTTTTTGTAAGGCCATCAAAATTCAATGTAAATATAGAGGAAATTTATGCAAGGTATTTTTATGCTTCCCCTTGTCCACGTGTGTTGACTTGTTAATGATAAAAGAAAATACGTAAGACTGCATTCTTCTGTCCCTTTAATATTTTTTTTTTCGAGTACTAACGTAGTTTTAAAAAACAATATTCCCGATTCTTTGTTGAAAACTGTGTATGTATTTTCATAGGGAGGGTATACTGCACGTAGAAATTGGAAGTCGTTTTGATCACATCATTTCCACGTTTGCGCTAGGAATTTGTTCTTTGTTTACTGACTTTAACTATTGTGCTTTTGTAAGAATTTTTACGAGTTTTTATTTTATTTTACCGTCGGCATTATGTCTATATACATATACATGAATGATGTCTGCATGAATATTATATAAATTGTGAGCCTGGAAAAAAGGAAGTCTCGGAAATGGATGTTTCCTTACGATGAAATAAGGGAACAAAAAAGGCCACACAGAGAGGTTTACCCGTGTTTTTTAACTGTTATCCTTACAATTTGTTGAGAGGTCATAATTTTTATTTACTATCAACAACCAATCATTCTTTTCTCCAACGAGCAGAATTCTTCGTACCCATGAATATACTGTCGGTTGGGCTGAAGGGGTTAAATAAAATATTATACTAGTTTTTGATTTCAATGCAGGGCACTATAGTATCTGTTTATGGTAATAAGAGCACTGACTCACCCAGTTAGATAAATGACAATTTTATACATGTATGTTATCAGTAATTGGAATTGGATATTATAGTTTCTTTTTTATTTACGTATGCACATCAATAATAATAATTATTATCATGTTACGCATACACATTTAAGCTCCGCACTGATACCAGTGTTGTGCAGGAAAGCTTTTAAACATGATCCAACACTGCTTTGATATGTATTCTGATATTCTACCAGCTATCTGGCTACTTTTAGATTAAAAATTATGTTATTCCACCCCAAACATTCTTCGGTACGATTCCTAACTCAAATAATTATGGAAATATTTATGTAATTACGTAGAAATTAAAAATCCTCAACCAAGAGAGCTAACATTAAAAATAGTTTAGTTTCATGTTATTTAAATAATTAACTAATAACTACAAATAATGTTTTTAGGAATAAAAAAAATTCACCTTACAAATATCATTCTCCCAGAATATTATCATGTTAATGTGTGCCTTTCAAAAGGCATGATTTCTATGTGAAGAATCCCGAAGAATGTATCGTGTTTTACCTGAAACATAATTCTAAAACTCTTGCTTTTGCATGAACTTTGCTCAAAGAAATGGTAAAACCATGATTTTGTACTTAACTTTAGTAGTGCTATAGGCCAGAGTAAGTAGTAGTCAATATAACGATGTTCATTGTTTATATACGATGTTAAACGACAATTAAAATCCCCGTTTGAAAGTGTCTCAGTCTCAAATATGATTGCAAAACGCTTGGCCTTTCCAAAGACGATGAATTGAATGAAGAAGCGGGATTAAAGGAATTATTTGTGGGACGGATTAAAGCCTATTTGGGGCAAAGTGAACCATAGTGTTGTGCAAATGTTTATTTGTTATATTATCCCAGAATAGTATACAAATACAATTGGAAGGAATATAAAAATTAAACCAGGGTCAAAGTTCACCAAATGTGTTTATTTCATCCATTAACAAACAAGACAATTGCGGACGTACTTACAAGAACCACAATGATGGTAGACATTCAAAAGGCAATTTTGAGTGTGAAGTTTTTGCACAACAGAAAGAAAATGATTTCGGTCATAATAAATGTTTTCCACAATGGACAAAATATTTGTAGGATACAGAATATTTTTATGCTAGTTATTTATGAGTTCCTTGACCTTTCACTGTGAAATTCCTCATAAAAGTACATTTTTGGGATGCTTACATGGAGGGTTTACAGCCAACAAAAATTTGTTCCTGAATTTTTTTTAACCCATAATTTTGATAGCGTTTGTGCCTTTGTGGTCAATTAATGAAATCCCCGCAATTTATTCTATTTGATCAGTCTGGACCGTGTATTTTGTGGTCATCTCGGCGGAACGGGAGAATTCGGACAATTCGGAGGAATGAAAATGATGAGAGGCCCTAAGCCAATGAGTGGCTATGTCTTTGCCATAGAATATTGAGCAAAGGTTGATTTTTTGGCTGGAAATTTGAAAATCCCAGGATTGTACTACGTACAAAAAATTCGGCATTTCTACTCTGAAGCTTCTTGCAAATGGTGGTCGGTCAATTGAACTTGCTAAAGAAAAGTCAGATTTTAATTTTAAAAAACAAATTCCTTCAGAGCTAATTAAGATTTTGGAGGAGGAAAACGCGTGTTAATTGTTTTTAATTCTCTGTTATCTAATCAATTTGAGGGAGGGTCAAATAAGTTTTGGGTACATTTTCCATTTTTTTTCTTAATCTCTCGTAGTCACAAGAATCTGACATTCTGTGGTGTAGAGGGTGCAGATTTTGATTTTTGTATCATTGTCAATTTCTAATTTTACTGCGTTCATTGTAACAAGTGAATAAAAACAGACCCTATATCGGCTATATCTATATTCTTCCGTCTCGGTGGCTGTTGTCCTTGTGTCTGGAATATTGGTTTTGTTGGTAAGCATTTTATTTGTATGATCACAACTTGTGATTCACAAGCTTAAAATAAAAGTTTAATTCGGATTCATCAAGAAAAAAGTAATTTCATTCGAGGGCAGGTACTTACTACTTACAGGAGATTATGTTGGCGCATTAATAATGACCGGTTTGTATAACACAGTATTGTTGTGTTGTAATGTAAGAACACTACTTGAGGTTTTGAGTGTAGGAGTAAGTCGAGTAAGAGTGAAGTTCCTAAATATTGTTTTGCTTTCCTAGATTTTTTTCGGTCTACTGCTAAGGATTGAACATGGCAGCTTCGACCAGTGACAGCAAGGCCCAGATGTCGAAAGTGGACATGTCCAATTCCAGTAGAGGAATTTGGTTGGTGAAGGTTTGTTAAAGTTAAAACATCGTACGTGAATAAGTATTTGTGCTTCGTAATTCTATTGCAAAATACTAAATGCTGGTGGCTGATTATTATTCCAGGTCCCGAAATATCTTGCTGCTAGGTGGCAAAAGATTCCTGGCAATTTGGAGGCGGCTAAGCTCCGGATTACGAAAACGGCACCTGGTCAAAAGCCAAAAGTGACCCTGTCTTTGACAGAGGCGACATTATGCTTAAAGGAACCTGATGAAAAAGACATTCCGAAAGAGCATGATTTGATTGTAGCTCCAGTGTCCAATCAAACATTAGGAGTGTTTTCGTATAATCAGGGTTAGTGATTTATTAGTGGGTTTTGTAATGCAGCCGATACCGGAAATCGATTGCTACAAGTTAGAAATCATGTCTTACTATAGCCTTTTGGTTGCAGGCGAAAATGGGGAGGACCTCAAAATTTCTATTGAAGGCAAAATTCAGCAGAAGTTAGAATGTCGTCCTCACGCAGACATGAAGTACATGATGTTGAAGAAAGATGAGATTAAAAAAGCCGCTCAACCCGAACGACAAGTTGTCCGTTTGGATAAGGTTGTTAACAGCTACAAACCCACTGCCAATCACAAACACAATGTAAGTATTACTTTGTTCATACTTAACTCCAATACGAAAATGAAACCTCAGCGGAATGATATCAGTATGTAGTCTCATAACACCTGCGATATGTATATGTACGATATGTATGTACCTACATACGTAGCGTATGTACAAACGAACACGTTTGTGTAAACGGTAGAATGCTGAAAGGTAATAACATCTTTTGTATGTTCTTGATTACGATTTTTTCTCCGTCAGATCGAATACGAAGAGAAGAAGAAAGCTGAGGGAAAGAAATCTCGTGACGACAAGGACAAAGTTTTGGAAATGCTGTTTGGTGCGTTCGAAGAACATCAGTATTATAATCTTAAAGACTTGGTCCGAATCACAAATCAACCTGTGGTAAGTTTCAGTATTTAATCGTGCATATCTGTTTTACATATATGTACATATACATACATACATATATATGGGATGATGGATTTTAAAATGCTAATTTAACATGGACTGTGGTTTGTTGTAGACATACTTGAAAGAAGTCTTAAAGGAGGTTTGTAATTATTGCGTAAAGAACCCTCACAAAAATATGTGGGAACTTAAGCCCGAGTATCGACACTACAAACAAGAAGCTGAATAAACAATCTTATTCGCATGTCGTGATAATCTGTTGCCTTTATCTGATTCGTCGTGTCTTGTCGTGTACCCCCTGAATGTCATTTTCGCTTGATGTCAATTTTGCCAGCATATATTTGTATCCTAATATTTCTAAACTAATAACTGGATGCTGGACATATACGACGTAAGTCGAGCAAATGTTGAACTTTCGAGGCAAATAGGTCTACTACATAATATTAGAACTTATTCTCGTTAATATTTATTTATGATTCATCGATTATTTTATTTTATGTTATTATTATCGTTTTACATTAATTTGAAAAACTTGCAGTGCTCGAACAGGGTCGTGTTACCTATTTCCAATCAAAGCTATAAAAACACAGTTATCGGATACATGTCGGATAATGGCACGGAAGTTGTACTTTCCAAACTGTACCGACATTATTTTACCTGCCAATGAAACGGCATTCGGTTTGATCATGAATAAGAATGGTTTTCAAGTTATTCTAAAACCATCAAAAATAGTATGGAAATCGTTGTTCTCTCGTTTTGTATGTTCTGAAATCAGAAGGTATGTATACATATTTATATTTGTGCATTAAACTCGTAAGCATATGTGTAGATGCTTATTCGTCTAATCATCTATTTTGCGCAATTCCTGTGCACTTACGTTGTAATGCCGGTAAGTCGGTTTCCGTTGGAACGTAGCGACAGTATGTATGTGTTTGACACGGCATCGACATTAGTGACCAGGGCATAAACCACGGGGGGGGGGGGCTGAGCCCCACCACTATTTTTAAGAGACCCCCTGCTTTTTTGGGCAAAATTCAGTTAGTGAAATAATGGACCCATTTAATTACATTATACTGCATTTAATTATTGAAAAAATGAGTGCGAAAAATTATCAGGGCCCCCCACTTTTTTATTTATGGTTTAAGCCCTGTTAGTGACCGAATATTCTTAACCGATAAAAAATTCGAATTGTAGCCGAAAAGTTGAGCTCAGGTGCACCCATATTGAATGCGGTTTATTAATACTCCAGGCAGAGTGTTTGCATGTAATTATTATCAATATATTCATTAGTATATACATACATAAATTGAGTCCGACTGCTAAATATTTTATGCTTAAGTACTCAATAGTAATACTTGCGTTTCGGATTTAAGTAAAAATCATTTGAATTGCTGCATCACAACCTTCGTTTAGCCTTCACCATGTATTATCAAGAAGCAGCTTTGCGTAGCATGTATTGTCATACAGTACAAATATACCTAGGTATATGCATACCTTGTACACATACTTACATGTATTCATACTACATAACACAACGCTGGCAACGAGTGAGTACACATGTTTATTAATTACTGTTTGGTATAGTTTGTAGTGTAGGTATGATAACCCACAAGTTCATACTTTTAAAAGAAGGTTTGAAAAGTAGAAGCACTTCATAGTGCAAATAGGAATAGGCACGGAATAAAAAAATACTCGCTGTAACTATTTAGCTTAAACGCAGCCAATAGCCTTCAACATTCATATCTGTTATGGAAGCTAGACGTGCCGATACAATTTGAACAAATATTTAAAAGTTTAATACGGATAGTAATGGATTGCTACGCCTATACTATACTTTTTAATTGACTGAAAACGGAATAATTGTCGATTACATATCAAGTGTAATAAATACGCTAACAAACGTTGCAAAAAAAGCACTGTCACTGAAACAAAATGCTTTCAATTAAAACCTGAGCGAACAAAACTTTATAACGCTGAAAGACGATTCTGAAAGAGCATTAGACCTTGTCGGTGGTGGTACAATACTACCAATTACAATACGAGTGAAAGGAACCTCTGGTTCATGGTTTCACAATTATTGTGCTGCTGAACAATATTCACTAAAAACATTGGTTTCCTTAATTAACTTTTTAGGCACCTCTTATTGCAACTTCGATTCAAATAATTACAGTTTTTAATGTAACATGAAATTATAGTCACACTGCATTTGAAACCCTGTCTACGTGACGTAACCAACCTAATTTCAGATTGCAAAATCGACACCGTACATGAGGAATCCCTGACAAGCAATCATTAAATAATTCCCTGCCAAACGTTTAATGTTCCTTTTGTGCTTCTTTATGATTATATCTGTAGCTTGAGCGGGGTTACACAACCACTAACTACATACATTTTGGGTACATACAATTTGCTCGTTCTAGCACATTTCATTTTGCTTACTCTGGCGCCTCCCATCCACATTTTAAAAAGTACTGATAAAATATACGTCAAACAGGTTAGTGCACGAAGTATCCCAGAACCCATTTAACCAAATATTTAATGGTATGGGTTTTCATAATTTGGTTTAACGTATTTTCATTTTCCTAACCCCGTGCCGACCTTACCCATGTACCTAATATTGTAACGCAGTAAAATCAAAAAATCCTTCACAACTGTGCATACATTAGGTCTAGGTGTATTATGCATGGACTAAAGTAATTTAATTAAGTATGTTATGGGAGTTTTACACTTATTGTGCTACAACCTACAACTACAGGCTTTGCGTACAAAAACACGAGATCGTGACTAAAGTAGTTGCTTTTTAAATCCAGGAATTACATGACAATATTGCTAATGGCTACCATCTCCAGTAAAAATTCAGTGCTTAAATTGTGTTCCCTATCCGTACAATACAAGCGAAAATATTGATGATTTTTACATCACTTTTATCTACTTAGTTCAATTACATTAAAACATGCCTGCATTTCAAATGGTGCATACTGCGCAACATAGACTGAATGAATGTGAACACCGATAAAACTTGAAATAATAATTCCTTGGGTGAAGTGCGGAAATACGTAATAATAAAATAATAACTATTAACAAATCTTCACTGAGTGTCGTCACTGTTATTTCAATTACAAATGTATTCCAGAAGGAGCCGTTATCCCCTTAGGTTGTTTGATAATGTGGATCAATAAAACAAGATTATTCAATAAACTATAAAATGTTAATTATTATGCATCGGTGGTCTATTTGTAAGAACAATAACAGCTACAAATTAAAAATGACAATTATTTTAGAGGAATTTAAACAATCTAGACGACATTACAGAAAATGCTTAACTTCAAATGCAACAAGAGAATCCTTTCAGGATAAGGATTCGGGAGTAACAGCATAGCACCATTATTTACGTATGATTACTTGCTTAACGTGAGCGAAACTAAACAATACATATTATTGCAGTACTAATAATAGCTAATAGCTAAATACATTTTGAAACTTGTTCATCACAACTTGACTGTGGTAACCTACGTATCCCCGTAGTACAATTAAAACTACTGTATGGAACGACAAAATGAAGATGCCAAAATTGAATGATTACAACATCCTGGGCAAAGACAAGTAAATAACTAAGTTAATGTTGAAGCCCTTCAGATGCTCGCTGGTACTCCGGAAAATGTTAGAAAATTGCTTTCCGCAAGGTGAAACTTCTAGGAATCCAGTGGAAATACAAACGTACGGAAATCATCCAGTTGCACTTCTAAACATTATTATACGCTTTCTCCATACTAGTTTCACGGAGGTACAGCAGGGCGGAGTTAATTTTGGCCATCATAACAATCGACTACAACAATTCTCATTAGGTGCTGCAGGAGGGCGATTATTTAAGTTTAGTGCGTGACCAGGACTTCCCTCATACTTAGAAACTGGTTCCCTCACTTTCGCTTGCTGCAATAACACATTAATTGCGTGAAATAATAAATACTAAATAACTAAATACACGCACTGATTACAAATGATATGCAAAGGTCATTGCAATAACCTTACGTGTAGGACGTGTAGTACTACATAAACTGAAAACTTAATTTGTTAGCTTACCTCTATTAGGGCATGGGCAATTTCCATAAAGAGTTTCTCCACATTGTCTGCCTCTTTTGCAGATGTTTCCATGAAATACATATTGTTTCTAGATGCGAAATCCTCCCCAACGTAAGTAGGAATTTCACGATCTTCACGGTCAGTCTTATTGCCTGAAACCAAGAATCATATTCATGATCAGTCATGCCTATTAATCCACAGGTGGATACCGCCACACTTTATTTAAATTCAACACACCTAACGACTTAACTTTATACATAAACTGGTTGGGTATGCGCAGGGATATTTTCAGGTCTTACTTTTAACCCTGATATTATAAAACTGTCGACGCAACAGCAACCCTGTATTATCGCTGTTGAAACCAAAAACATGAACTTACCTACGAGCACTCGAAGAACCTTTGCATTGGCATATTCTTCTATTTCTCGAAGCCAGTCTGGTAGACAATCGAAAGTAGGTTGTGAACTTACATCATACACTAAAATTAAAGCATGAGCTGACCGGTAGTAACTTTGGGTGATGGACCGAAATCTTTCTTGACCTGCAGTATCCCAAATCTGTAGCTGTGAAAATACAAAAATTAAAAACGTCCGTGAATATTCTTCTGTACAAACTGTCGAATATGTTATTATTGGACACATTTTATTAGAAGATTACGCATTACAACAGTATTTCTGCATAATTGAAAGTGCTTACTTTTACTTTTTCTCCGTTTATATCCACCGTTTTTATCATAAAATCCACACCAATCGTTGCTCCTTGACCAGGGGGGAACAAACCCTGCAAATTCAAATCATGGATCAACACCAATTAAAATGAATTACACTAGCTGCCCTTCACATGATAACAATGAAGACTTATATGTATACATCTGCCTTCCTTACCTGCGTGAACCGTCGAACTAAACATGTTTTTCCAACGCCAGCGTTACCCACGAGGACAACTTTAAAAAGGAATTTGTAATCCTCCATAGCAATAAACAGATGAGAACTTAGCAACAGTTTATAATAATTGTACACGGGTAGACGAAATAATCGTCCAGTTCAGATAACTCAAAGTTATACGTATTTTTTACAATTATACACGGAATTCTTGTTGGTGTAGCAAAAAAAGTCGTTGTAAGTGACATCCAATCACTTCGATAAAAGTAATATGGAAGACAATGAAACTACGCTGAACGTCTTAATATGGTTAATGAGGCAGTCTTAGTAATCCTATTTTCTACAGTGAGCAGTTCCAGAGGCGACAGACATAGAATCCATAATAAACATTAAAGTATGAATCACTATTCACGTCGTGAACAACACCAGTTTCGTTCAGTACAGTATACATATCACGGTAATTTGTTCAGCCAGTCTTATCTCCTGGTAATCTTCTGATAAAACATGGTTGCATCAATATTTTACAGTCACTCTGTCATGTTCTCCCGCATTATCCCCGTCTACAGTACACTGAGAGGTAGTTGCTTTGGCTTTTCCTGAAACAACATTACAACAAAAAATTGCAACAAAACCGTGGATTGCCTTAACCTTTCGTGAAATCATATCAGCCAAACATGTAATCATAAACATCATATTATAATGAATCATTTCATTGCTCATAAACAGAAGAGTATAGTTTCGAAAGTATACTAAATAAATAAAGAATGGAATCGTATAGACACATTCGTCTTTTACATACCAATGGACTGCTGGGAACTCTGACCGGCTACGGTAGACCGGAGAACGAGTTGTAAATTCTCCCCCTTGATTTTCACTCCACACTTGTGACCCCTTAAAAGCTCACGTTGACGCAATTGTACTCATTCTTTTAATTGCAAACCCCCATCAAAATAGATCCCTTAATCATGGATTTGAAGACAGTCAAGTGTTACGATGACTCCGTTAAAATAATACCACTTGTGCAAAACCACAGGTCTAGTAGACCGTCGGGATGACAAAGATCTGTTATTATCCGATCAGGCAACTTCCTTTGATGAGGTCCATGAAACATGTTCTCCTGGTTTTGACCTTTTGACCTCACTCAAATCCTTGATAATCAAGAATTGTGGTACAATTAAACTGAAACTAATCTACTATGTACTCCCCACCCCTCATACCCGAGAATTGAGAATGTATGCGAATTGACTTCAACCTAATTAGCACATCAAATTCGTTACAATTTCCTTAAATACGTACAGTATACACATTAAAAACGAAACTAAATAAAATCCACTGAATCCCGTTTAACACACTCTCTCCGGCACCGGAAATTTTCTTATTAATAAAAAAAACATAAAAAGAACGGAAATTTTGCTAGAGACAACACAACACCATAGGAATATTTAGCGGTGGTCAAAAAACCCGTACAGGGAGGGAAAATGCAGGGAGAGGTGTGTTCCGTCGATTAAATCGATTAATAATTAAAATCCCTAATAATAATAATGACGATAATAATAATATTCACTTATCCTCCCACATCTACCGTCCTATTAGTAAGAAAGTCAGTCTCTTCTTTTGGGGAGGTGAGACTGCAAAAAATAAATAAAAAGTGTATGAAAATATACGCACTGTCAATTCTCTGTCTCGAAAGTCTCAATAAATGTCAGTGTGTAAAAAAAACACACATAGAAACACACGAGATGAAAGCAAGTAAAGTCATCTGCATATATTTCTTATCAAATGTTCTTATATTTTTTAAAATTATTTTATATTTCACCAAAAAATTAAATGTCACTTTTGAAGAGGCGCAAAAACTGATACAGATTTTTTCCCCCAAAAATTTGTTCCAAACACTTCCGGTTTCATCTCCCCTCGATTTTTAAAGGGGTAACAGTATTGCCTTTGTATGCATTCTATACCTGAATTGGTCTTTCAAAGAATTGGGCGGTGAATACAAATTTTTTTTTTTTTAGCTTTGGCAAACAGGAGGAGTCGGAGGTGATTCAATTCCATATGAGAAATATTAATTATTACAGAGGAAAAACCTCATGTAATTGGGTTTTTTAATGTTTTTTTTTTGCTTGGTAAAGATAACATTTACATTATTATAATGTGTTACACCGTCTAATAATTTGTAGGGTATTTTAGAATGCTATCTTATCATGGCGAGATATGCATGGACCTTCTCAAGTTTATCAGTCTTTGCGGTGATGAGTCATTGTGTATTTGTTTAAGTAATTATATTCCAATGACGTCACCGTACGTCAGTTTATTTTAGCTGTCAATGTCAAATCTGTTCATCCAGAAGACCCTCGGACAGGAAGAAAAAATAATGCTATTGCGTCGGATTCTGAGTCTATATTAATTATTAATAATTATTTTATTGTAGATATTCGTAGCTGAGTTCATCTGGCAATTAAATCCGTTAGTCATTGAAATTGGATTCTAACCAGGGCATTAGCATTTTCACAAGCTTATATCATGCATAGGTACATGAAGTCCTTCAGATGTTCGTCAAGCTCGAGGAGAGCGACCAATCAGAGGCCGACCTCTCCCGCCAGAAGTCCTTTTGGAGCTAGTACCAGAAGAGTTGAATGTAAAGCTGAGAAAAATTTGTGTGACACATGAAATCAATGAAATCGGGATGAAATTAATTTTTTATTTGGTAGGTGAAGAGGTTCTAATGGTGACAGTGAGTCAAAAGGTGACTCTGATCTTGTACAAGTTGAGGGAATTATTGATTATTTTTTGAAATTCGTTGCATTTCCGGAATTGAATTAAACGAATTAAGCAGTTACAAGAAATCAGGGGAAATGTTTCCAATTAAGTTTCCGCGCCCTGGTAATGTCCTGGACTACATTTCTTGTTTAACTCCAGATATATATAGATACACCAAGGACTACTACGATTGTAGACATTTGTTAAAATGAGGAGGATTCATTTGTTGAAGGGTGTAAAAACTATGTTTATGGGTGATTCTTTGAGTGTTTTGAAAGGCAAGAATTGGCATGAAATAACATGAATGAGTTGATTGATTTAAAATGTAATCAACTATCCATTTCTAAACCGTTCAATGCATCATTCGGAACAATGAATAATTGGTTTCCCTCTGACAGTCACACAATCCAGGCAATCTTGAAGGAATGTCTGGAAAATGAAATATTTCGACCCTTTTCTCGTCTCCCTAGTTTGCTTCTGGTTAATCATTTTTGTGGTAAACGTTTTTCTTATTAAAAGTCATTGATCATAATATTCTTCTGTTCACGTCAATTGTTCCGCCACATTTATTTTGTGTGTTGATATGCACACTGAATCATAATCAAAGGTTGCAGTCATTTGTAAATTTGTTTATTTTAAGAGCACAGGAAGGGAAGAAGAACTAGTGATGACACGTCACACGAGGAAAATTGGGAAGGGTGAAAAATTTAAAGCCGACATAGTTGAGGCCAAAGAAAAACGGAGGAAATTTATGGACAAAAACAAGCGACCTATGAATCTTGTTGGGAAATCTGGAAGGTATAAACAAATATTATCCAGCCGAAAATGTCAACTCTTGAATACAAGAAAATTTGGGTCTACTTGTGATTTGTTGATTGTTTCACTGTTTTCCCCGCTAAACGTTGGTCTAATAAATCGACCTTGTGCTTTTTTCTCCCTGTCAGAAATTTAGTTCAAACAAACAGTAAGCTCTGCAAAACGTTTGTGGGTCAACGAGGTGAGGAAAGGTGGATGCTGAATCGGGAATGGCGAGTTATCAAGCTTATGGCCGATGACTTGAGTGATGTTGACCTCCCGAATCCTCTGGTTCCGACCATACAGAAGTTAATAAGGGCAACGCGTAAGCTCCAAGGGAAGGGTAAACAACGACGGGATGCCCCTTTCCCCCAAGAAGTCATCCCAGAAGTGAAAGGCCACAAAAAATGGAAAGTATTTCCAAAGATTCGCAGGCAAAAGCGTTCCAGGTCGCTGAACACCAAAGGTGAACACTCTTACCATAATTTGCGAAATTTGAGCCAGGAATTCGTCAAGCCTTCAGAATGGTCGTCGGGGCTTGAAATAAGGACATTCCAATCATTCACGACGAATAAGGCCTTGCACTTGATGGAAGAATTGAATAACCGGAAGTTCTCCAAGACCAGTAATTCATCCAAGCCAAAGCCTGAGGCACGAAAGCAAGAAAATCCCTCGGAATTAAAGTCAAAAACGTCCGGGACAGCCCAAGGAACAAATGAACCAATAATCGTTGGCGGGGATGGTGGAGTAGAATTCACAATTTTCCAAACGAATCACGAGAGTGGGACGATTACCTTTGAAATTGCTGTCTCCAAGACTACAGGATCAACGCTTCCGTTCTTCAAGGAGGGCGTGGCTTTCAAGATCCAAGAAAAACAAAGGAAGACAGCTCTAATGAACAGACGATCCCATTACTACATTGTCATCCTCCAAAAATGGTTGACCCCGGACGATAAGCAAGAGATGGATGAAATCGCCTTTCTGGAAGCAATCATGACGGCATTCGAGGAGAATGTCGATGCCAATACCGTCCTTTATGACTTTGACATGGTCATGACATTTGTTTGGAAGAAATTTTCGGGTAAGACCGGAGAGTATTACCGTCTCACCAAAATCGTGTATAAATCTGTTAAAGATGTCAGTAGCCTCTGCGGAGACACCCGGGATTACATTGCCTTTCGGAAGAGAATCAAATTTTCTACCCAAGATGAGACGACGGCCAGTTTTGTGGAGGATAATTCCTCATTTTATCACAATCTATTTGCCCCTGAATTGAGATTTACCTTCAGTGAATGGTTTAATTCCTACCGTGCGACTCTCACTGGGAAATCCGTTCCCAAATTTTCCATTGAAGAAGTATGTAGGGATTGCAAGGAAGGCCGGATACAATTTGTAAAGATTTGTTGGAATCCAGAAGTCACTGAGGAGAAGAAATATTTTACGAACGTCGCCATTTTATTCCCCAAAGAGGGAGGAGATCCACAATTCACCGTTCGGGATGTGAACAGCCCTGAGAGTCCATTCAAATCCTACGAAATCCCCGTATTCAGCATCATGTACACATTTCAACAAACCCAAGATCCGAACAATATTCAACAATTGCAGAAGACCAGTACCGTTCATACAGAATTAAGTCCTTCATCCAGCAACTGGATCTCCAATTTCCCGTACCAATGCTCCGAATCCTATCCGGACTACCCGTATACTATCGGCCGATCTGCTCAACCTAGTAATGTCTCTTTAAGGCACTTAATGTGTACCAATTTTTCAATTAAATTTGCGTCAAATGTGTTGAAGAAATCTTTTGATATACAAAGTATCATTTTTTTTTGTAAATTATCCGCTGCTTTTTAGGAGACTTGAAGAAATTTATCATTTGAAATGACGACAGGAAAAGCTCTTCCACGAGAAAGGCGGTCATGGCCTTCAGATTTATAAGGAATCTTTTGATGTGATAGCATTGTCAGGATTAAGGTAATGAGTTGCCTTGCTGGTACATCACTATTCAAACAAATTTATTTTACTGTCATTTTATACAATAATTGCTTGTTCATTTTAGACTGTTGGCAAGAACTCTTATTGATTGATGAGTTGATAAAGTCACTGGCATGTTGTTAGATTGTGATTATATATAACTTCCGGTATACTGTCATTTGCATTAAAGACTATAGAAATCATACATTTTTATTAGATCCATTAACTGGCCATGGGGTCAAACGTCGTTGATCACCCTTCCGAATACCTGACTTGTGTTTCTAACAATTTTTCACCAACGTTTAATTGCACAATAGGCTGTGTTTTTTTCTTACTGAACAGTTATATCTGTTTTTACCACGTTTTTGCATACGCATCTATGTATGCATATACTATATGTGTACGTCTATAATATATATTTATACATACATACACATAAACAACAAAATTGTATTGCTCTGACTCCATTATTTTTCAATGTTTACACTGTCAGTGCAATGCGTAAGTACAAAGGTATAACACAGAATATCTACAATATTTAGTAAATATTAAATATGCCTCATACAATATTATAAGTCAACGAAGACTCATAAATAAGTGACTAGAAGTACTGTGATTCCAGTCTGCAAAAAGTAAGTTTTTTCTTACCAAATTAAGTATACATTAATTATTTATCTTTATCCGAAAAAAAAAACTACTCGCAAAATGTATTCCTTCACAGTCATCGTATGTATAAAACTAGCGAGAAACAAACTGCGTATAGAGTAATACATTATAATATTTTTATTTATTCGTACATCACACTTTTTTGTATTGTATGTTTTTTAAATGTCGACTTTAACGTTACTATAAGGTAATTTTAATTTGCGAACAAACATACAAATATGGGTAGCGAATGCAATGAACTCCTGTTTTTTTTTGTGTTTTTGGAATAAATGTTTTTAGGTTCAAGTAATTTAAAAAATGCATAATTTTGCTGAAGGCTTTTCTCTCATAAAACGTATGTAATGTTATATATTATGTAAGGTATTTGAGATTCGCAGGTCAATAATATGGCAGTTTGGGTTTCTTTATTATTGTGAAGACGCCAAAACGTAAACTTTCGATTTTATATGCGGGGAGACTAAAAAAAAAAAAAGGATTTTAGCACCCATTCTCTGTATAAGTAAAAGTCTATATAACTTGCTGTGCACATGGCCTATGTGTATGTAAACAAGTTCTAGTTTGCCTTTAAACGTATGCAAAGAAAAAACTTTTACGAGGTTAGGGAATTGCGAACTTTTGTGTGTATCTAAAAATAAAAAAAAACATGATGATCTTTACAAACTGGGTTTAAAAATAAAATAATAAGAGAGACAGGGAGGGAGAGAGGAAAAAAAGAAAAAAAATATGCGCAGAGGTCGAAACTTTCTCTTTAGAATACAAATAATACTTTCTTTCTTCAACTAATGTCGAAAAGAAGGTAGAGTGCCAAGGTGCGCGGGATGAAAAGCTCATCTACTCTGGCAGGTAGCTTATTTCCAAGGAATTTTCTCAGGTAAAGTCTTGACTGATGCTTCAATGAACATGGAGTTTTGGATTTGGTGAGAGCAATATCTCGTAATTCCGAGGTGAAGGAAGGGCAACGACGGATCATGGGAGGGTCAAAGGATTCCGCTGCTTCCAGTAACTCCATCATAATCTCTTCTTGAGGTCCCACATTTTGGAGACAGTTAAGAATCCCTCGGGGATCCCGAAATTGAGACTTGAGAATCACCTTTGCCCCATGTCTCATGAGGAGGGCAACAACACTTTTGTCAATTTGCTGATTTGAAGACAGATACTCTCCCAAAGCCGGTTTTAATGCCGTCCCATCCTCACTCAAAATCATTTTGTTCGGCTCCGCACCCCTCTCAAGAAGGACCCGCATGATTGCCACGCGATTTGGAATATTGTCAGCACAAGCCACATGAAGAGGTGAGCCAATTACTGGAGAACTGGCATTCACATCTGCTCCTGTGGGTACATACATATCCAAGTGTGTGAGGGAAAAGTAATTAGACACAAGAGTCAGTACGAGAAAATAATAGAGCTATCTTTCTCATCTTCCCTTGGCTAGGTGTACACATCGTAATAGCCTCACCAAGTGTAAGTCATAAATAATATTTAAACCGTATCTCCCACAAACATCAGGAGATAGTTCTTGTAGTACAAAAAAAAAAGTACAGAAATAACAACTACATTTTTTTTGTTACTCAAGCCTATTCCACTCTCTTTTGAAGAAGAAGAAAAATCAAGAGGAACTTACCAGCATCAATGAGCATCTTCACCAAATTCACATCTCCAGTCAAGATGGCTATATCCAAAGGGGTGGGCTTTTGATAGTGTGGCTCAAAATTGACGGCTGCTCCCTGCTTGAGCAAAAGTCCCACCGTGTCGTAACTCCCCGAAATGACGGCGTAATGAAGAACAGTACGAAAGTCGTGCCGATCATCCGTCATGGCATTGACATTGGCTCCATGAGAAATGAGGCAAAGGACGGACTCAATGGCATGAGGAAGACGGCAGGCCTTCATGAGGGGCGTGAGACCACTCCGATCTCGAGAGTCTGGATCAGCTCCATAAGTGAGGAGTAAGTCAAGAAATTGGACGTCAACGGGGGAAATCAAGTTGATTTCGGAACCAAAGAAATAACGGGCATTTGGATTTGCTCCTTGCTCTACATGTATACAAAAGTGGAAAGATACACGGAAAGAATTAAAAAAAAATGTACAAATGTATACATCTCTTACATAAATAGCTCTATCGTCCTATGGTGTCACAGGGAAAACCCCGAGCATTTTCTTATTATTAAATCCTTTCCTCATCATGAATTTTTTTATTCCGTCACATGCGGCATGTAATATGTAAGAAAAAAAATGTCTTTTAAACGTTTTAGAACACTCACTTTTGCACACGCACGCACATTCACACACACGGACAAATGACTTCACTGGGCAAAATCCAATTTTTTAATATAACTTCTTTTTTTATATTAACATTTAATAATACACACATGCATGAAAACTGTGACAGACTATATGCTCACTTGGTTCTATGAATACATGTACTCCGGGTTTCCTCTAGTTGCTAAGGAAAAGGTAAGTCATGCACCCACTGAATACTATAACACATGTGAATGCATATGTAATGTACTTTCAAATCGTCCATGCTTTCACCTTGTGATAGACATGAAAGGGGTAACGTGGCACTGTTTAAAGGTGCATTGATGTTAGTTTTTTTTTTTTTTTTTGTCTACTCTATATGTATACAGCAACAAGTTCCATGCAGTAAGGAATCATGTCAAACACAAGGGAGACAGGAGAGGGAATGAAAAGAAAACATTGTGGATGTTACAAAAGGAAAAGTCATTTTAAATTGTGAGTGTTTCCATTTACCTAAGAGGAGTCTTGCTGCTTCATAATGATTATTTTTAATGGCCAGACGGAGTGGCTCTTCACATAATGTGGTTCGAGGGAAGAGAACACCTTCCTCAAGATCTTCTCTATAGTCCGTTTTGGCACCGTGATCCAAGAGAATCTACGAGTATTGTAAGTACATTGTGCATCCGTTACTAATGATGGTAACCCTTTTTTTTTCAAACATAAGTCCCTTCATTACAAGGAAGTTGTTTGGAAATGACTTTTTTTCTCTCTCAACCTTTTGTCATGCATAGGCTTTATTGTATAGTGCATGGGCTGACAGAGGTACTGACACTAACCAAAATACTACACTTTATATAGACACAAGGAGAATGCACCAGTGCTTTGCTATTTCTGACAAAAAACCTTTTTCTCTTCTTTCTTACTGTCTCTGCTGTAGAAAAGAATTTTTTTTTCCAAGTGTTAATAATTACACGTGTGGTATGAAAATGGTCTTTGTCAACGTGGAGGAAGTATTACATGTGAGAAGAGTGTGTCTTGGTTTAAAAAAAAATCACTGCAGGAGTGCTTTGTGCACATAATCGTGAGTAATTACCCTATACCACCCTCCTTTGTACATTTCAGAGCAATAGAAAGCGATTCTATTTTCATGTTGAGACACGAGGAAAGTGTATAATTTTATACAAATTGGAAGCAAATAACAAATGAAGGAAATTTTTTTGGGTTGCACACGAGACGGAAAAAATAAACAACCTGCATCATATCAATGAAGCCCCTCTCACTGGCCAGATGTAAGGCGGAACTGCCTGTTTCGTCCGTGGCATTGACATCACATCCCCGAACCAGGAGCAAATTAACGGCCTCCCGGTGACGTTGCCACACAGCATAGTGAATTGGTTTCAGACCCTGTTGACATTGACAATATAGTGTGTTTTGTATACAATGGAGAAATCATGGTCACCTATGTTTTTTTGTTTCTATTTCCGCTTAAACTCGGTAGTACTAGTAGTACACTTCACGTATACTTATATTGTGACCTGTGTATGTAAATATATAAATCTGCAAAGCGAAGATCTGCTATGTGCCATGAGATAACCTCGGGATAGTTGGGATAGCTAATAGAAAGTAATGGGATATTTCTTTAATAGCAATATATTTAATTTCTTTAATATTATCGTCAGCAAGAAAGTAATGAGAAATTCCTTTTTCATCCTATCATCAAAAATAAAGTAATTGGAATGTTTTTTTTTTTTAGTATTATCTTCAAAAAAGAAAGTAATGGGAATGGGGAATGTCTTTTAATTTTAATATTATCGTCAAAAAGAAGGTAATGGGAATATTTTTTTAAAAAATATTATCGTCAAAAAGAAAGTATTTGGGTGAAAAGTCGAATTGACACGTGCGGCTACATATCTGTTAATGAAGTACACACATTTTGGTTAACTTTCATAGTGTGTACGTAGTTTGCACCATCAAAAACAAGCAAAATAGAAAGTCAAATATCTTAAAACTACCATTAATTTTATTTGAATGCTAAACATTGTGAGAATGATTCGATTTTGAATGAAAAAATTATGAAATACATATTTACAGTACATGCCAGGAAAGAACTTATGTGAAAACAATTTTTTTGAATTGAGATTTTTTATATTTAATAGTGAGAATAATATGTAGGATTTCAAAAGGGAATTTAATGGTAGTTGTAGTTATTTTATTTTCGACATGGAGTGGATAAGAGATAGAAGGGAAGGTAAGACAAACCTGCGTTACAGTCTCATTGACCTTTGCACCACAAGCCAACAAAATTCTCAGGTCATCGGGGTCAGCGTTCCGTACAATAGAGTCTGCCAACTCCCGCTGTAAAGGCTTCAAAACACAGCCTGCAGGCATGATTTTTGTTAACACGAAATTCCGTTGACACCTTTCTTTTATCTATCTAGCAATCCTTTCTTTTTTGATTAATTGCCTTCAGTCAAAACAAATGTTTGTGCTTGTGTTTACACTAATATCCTTTTCTTTCGTACGATTTTTTAATTTATACACTAACTAGGTTTGCAGACGTTGCAACTATTTTAATTTCCTTTTCACTTATTGCGCACTTTCACTTAATAAATTTTTTCGATAATGATTGTCGCTAAATGTTATTGATGATAGCGAAATGATCACAATGAGCATGTCAATCTCAGTTTGCTCCAAATTACAGAAGCTGTACAGTGTGCTTTCACTTATTTCTGAAAAAAACTCTTTTTTTTGTAGCGTATTCACGTTTACGTATCAAACACTAACACAGAATAAAACAAAATGCGTAGTTTTTTTGCCTTTTGTTCTAAGTTTCTATTTTCTCGGTTGATCTGTCGGATGAGACACCTTGTAAGTGACTAAGTGCATCGAATCCTTGTGGCAAGTTTATATACAAAAGGGTTGAAGGAAAAAAACAGAGAGAGAGAGAGAGAGAGAAGAGTCAAATGTTGCATGATGCAGAGCAGAATATGAGCACGTGAGTGTGATGAAAAAAAAAAAGTACACACACGGTTTAATGCGAAAAATGTTGGCGAGAAGAAAACACAGCTGACTGGGTTATATCTGTAGGGAAGTCGTATAAGTATTTAATTTTCGGATTTTTGCTATTAAACTTGCTCCTACATACATTTTTTTCTTCGTTCTAAAAAGACGCCAAAATCTCCGTCTTTTTTTTTTCTCCTTTACCATATACCATTTTTCAAGCTTCTTGTTTTATTCCGTATAAACGGTAATTTTAGAAGTTGTAAGGGAATTGAACCAACGTGATGTCTGAAGCTCCGAAAGCGTCGACCCACACCAAGAACATGTGCATACTACATATGTATTACATATGTGTAATCTTGGGAAAGTACAAAAGTGTGTACGCATATGAAACCCCGAAAAAGATCGAGGGGAAAAACAAATTTATTTCTTGATACTAATTGTAAAAGTGCGATGCATCTGATATATAGTGTCAAATAATAAACACACTCATCTCCACGGCTTTCCACCTTCTTCGCAGAAACTTGTCAATGTGTATAGTGTAGCATTTTGTAAATAAAGTTGGGTTGCATCCTATTATATTTACTGGAACAAAGTTTTCTGCCAGTAAAATTTTGTAGATCGCCCAAGTGTATTTATTTTTTCGGAGAATTTTCCCCCTTTTCATAACGTCGCTCGTTCATCTAATTTCTCAGTCGCAAACTATGACTCGTTCTCAAAAAAAAAAAAAAAACGTTTCACCTACCAAATACTGAGTAAAGGGCGATGTGAGCTCAGAAATTTCAGATGATGTGGTTCCACAAGATTGTTTTTCATGGGGTACAGAGGTCAACAATTTGTAAAAGGAAAAAAAAATTATAAAAATAATTGAATCATGGGTGCAAGTCGTAGAAAAAAGTGAAAGAGAATGGCTCCTTAGGTTTTTTTTTTGTTGTTTTTACTTCATATTGAAGCGTAGTTATACATAGTTAGAACCTTCTCCAAATGATCAACAGGCTTTCCCTTTGATGTGGAAGGTATGCATAGAACGTAGTAACCTCGTCCATGGCGTTTTGTTTACTACTAATAATAGATTGCACAAGACATACGACCGAAAAAAAAAATAATCAAAACAACTCCATGCTGATGAACTCCTGCGGGGTTTTAGAGGAAGAAGTTTCAATAAAATAAAGGTTCCGTTTATCACTATACATATACGAACACTTGGATATGAGTATACAAAAGTGTTATTGCAAACGATACAGGTTTTTTAAAGGCAAAAAAATCGGAGTCGGAGTAAAAGGGCAATTTTCGGTGTTATTATGCACATACCTCGCAACATACAATTTTTGGTGGCGTAAGGCCTCCTTTTTTTCTATTTGTCGAATAACAATGTTTAAATAATTCCTTTAAGACGCAAAAAAAGACTCCGTCGCATATCCTGTTTAACACGTTCCCGTTGAGAATTGCTACTAACCTGGTATTTTACAATATGACCACCAAATTTTAAAGCTCTACTCGTTCAAAATGCCCGGCTATACCATACATATGATTGCTGGGAAATTCTCGAATGCAAAAACACACGTTGGAAACTTACGACGTATATAATGCTCTTTGAAAAACTCTTTATTACCCAGCACGCGTCTCCCTATTGCCTCTTGTGTTTGCATGCACGAATGTCTTTATGATTTATTTACATTCCTCTCAACAAGTTTGTGTTATTTTTTTCTGTAGCTACAGGAGATATTTCCGGAAGACTGATTTGAAGGAAATGTGAAAATACACATGCAAAATCGTAAACAAATGTGACTGCTGAACTTTTTATTTTGCAGCTCATTCCTCTATACGGTTAGAATACCCTGAATTCGACCATTCTTTTGTGGATGTCCACGCATTTGCGATTTGTAATAATGTCGTATGTGGGCCGATGCCTTTCCAACCACAAGTTTACCGTAATGCCGTAATACACACAAAATTTGCACCAAGCACTTTTTTTTCTTTTACATGCGGATTTTCCAAAATTCCAATCGGTTACACACGCTCGTGTATGATATTCAATAAAAACGGATGCAATAGTGTCAGTGAAATGATATTCACTTGAGCATTAATCTTATTCATGGAATGAGGAAGAAATATACCATTTTCCTATGATATATGGTTTGACAGGACAGCTATAAAACACAAGATTATGATTAAACCCACATTATGGTTACCCCTACACTGTAGACGTGTGGATGTTAGTCATTCAGTGAGTTATTAATAAATGGAGACAATAAATCTAACTGAATTATGGGTTTTTCATCATTTTTTTGGCAAAAACTATATGGCACACATCTCCATTTGGCTTAAATATTTTATATAGTATAATTACTCTATTTCTATTAGTTCCTCAAAGCTTATTTTTATTTTTTTGCAAACATACTCATTAGAGTGACTTAAGTTCCCGCCCTGTCAATTACCAAATCACTGCTTATTGATGATATGTGAGTGCATTAACAATATTTTCTCTTTCTCACTTACCACACCAGTAATTTTTATGTCTCAAAAGCAGTCGTGAATATTCCATGCTGTAAGGTGCATTTCGAAGTAAGCAAGACAAAGTCTGTTGCCGTCATCGATGTGGAGGGATATGAAAAGGGGGCAAGAAGTGATAATAATACCATAATGATGTAATTCATACGTTATTCAACGATATAAAATACGGGGAAACGTGAATGTAATAACACGCCTGAAATGTAAAAGGTTACATACTCATATGTGATAACACGAAGAACAGAAACATTTTCAATGTCAAATCTAGACAAAAGCACTTACTCACATATATATGTAAGTACATATTTATATATATAAAAGAATGACAGAAGTAAGAAACGTGTTTGTTATGAAATATTCGTGGTAATAGTTCTTTGTTACCCTTTACACCATATACAAAGTTCCGTATTGTATTACTTTCGTATTAGTGCAACAGCCTTTGAGTCTGTTCAATCACTAAGATATACGGGGGCAAAATAAGTAGGTAAGTTGTATCGTTATATAAAGTATATAAAACAGATATGTATGTTGTAAGGAATTGTATTATGTACACGTAAATGTAAATAAAGCGGGTACACATTGCTTTCACCGTAATCTTTACGCTATTGCGCATTGCAAGAGCTTCTGGACTGAAGCCAAATGTTATCCCCATCAAAAGAACATGCTGCAAAAATCGTTTGACATTTGTGACCACTCTGAGAAATCACGATTTAATGTATTAATTAACTGTAAATTGTAACAATATGGAATCTCAATGCTCAACCGATGTCAATAATACTGTGAACATGATGAAACAGGGTGAAAGCAGCATCACTTTTTCGTCCATGAAGCACTACTCACGGCCAAGGAATAATTCATGAGCATACAAGTAAGGATCCATACTCACAATTAGCGTCACATTTAACATGTAAGCAGATGCAGGTGAAGGCAGCCGTTGGCACTGAAAGAAATGTGAAAAGATTGTGTAAATGATGCACGAATGATTGCTTATACTAATTACAAAAATAACCATTTTTTAAGTCACAAGTTTAGTTTTTTTGTGCTCGTCTGCGGATTTTATTTTTATTGAACAGAAGCGTAATTGTACAATGTATGCGTTTCTAATTATTTATATTATTAATTCAAATGCGTTCATAGTCGAATCAATTGAACCTGAAGGACTGGACCATTAGCGCGTATTGTAGGGGTAAGTCTGTCCGCTCTTAGTCAGGATGATAACACGGTAATTGTAGTCAGTGTCGTTCAGCAGTCCAGCCTCCCACAAATGGAATTTCGAAGACGTGACAAGTAAATTTCCTTTCCCGTCGAAGCCGAAAGTATCTGGCCAACTCAGGTCCTTTTCACTTTTGGCCACATTCGTCTGTGTTCCCAGCTGCTGAACGTTCCCGTCAGTTTTAGTTATGTACACGGAATCTTCGGGCAAGACGCCGTAGTACAAGTTGCCGGTGCTCGTCATTGCAAATCCGTCAGACTGACCAGGTTTCTTTCCAAATAACTGGACCGCAGACGCCTGTAGGGATTTATTTTGTTGGAGAGCTGGATTTTGAAGATCACTAGTGTTTACCCGGTAGATTTTGTCACTCGCCAGCGGAGAAAAGTACAGGGTACTGAAGTTCGTATTTCTGGGGGAGAGACCCAAGCCAGTTAAACCAAATGGCACTTCCGCGTTAAACCCTGGGATTCATTTGTTTCAAGAAAGAATTGTTTTTTAATGACATAATGTAAATGCAAATCATTGTCTGAAAATTTTACCATCAATATTAATAGTTGACTTTTGGGGGTCAGGAGCCATTGTTGGATGTTGAGCCGTCCACGATTGATTACTTTTGGTATGGTAAACCACCAGGCGATTAGCAGCCAGATCAGAAATATAGATCCAGCAATCGTCCTGACTTTGACAACCAACCTGGATGTCCTTAATGATGTTTTCGGTGGGTGAAACCACTTCGGGGGGGAATTCGTAGGTGAAAAGGATATTCTTGCCACGTTTCTTCACGTCAAACACGACCAGTCTGGCGGGGCAGGAATTTTTGGGTTTCTCCTCCAGAACAGAAGAACGACCCAGGTCAACCACCCAGAGACGTCCATACTCGTCCAGCTCCATACTCTGAACCATCTGCAGGGCCGTGCAGTTCCCCACCTTTTGCATGTCGTAGCTAGGGAATGGGTCCAATTTGGGTCCGTCCATTCTGTCATCCCAGAAAACTCCCCAGCTGTACCGACGATTGTAAGGGACCGTACTGAGGGTGACCGGGACGCCATCCTTGTATCTGGGTGTGGTCAAGTACATGACATCTCCATAGATCTTCAAGGCAGTGATAGGGACATTTTTCTCTATGAACTCATCCCCGCTGGGTCGTTGGTCCCCTGGGAAATTGAACTCCGCTTTCTTCCAGCGATAGTACACTTTGTACTGGCTCTGGGCTTGGGCATTCCCGAGTAGTAGAATCACAGCTGCAATATGGAGAATCCCCATTTTTACGTTCAATATTTTGATTAATTGAATACTATTTTGTGAACCTTTTCACACACCAGTGGCAGAAAATTAATGAGTTGAGACGCGGACGTATTTAGTATTTATAAACTGTATGAGTTGGACACAGATACTTCTTTGTTCTCCCGAAGTTTATTAAACTAATAAAGTAGGGCAGAAGCGCAGAACTTATATATAGCTGTTGACATCCTGATGTCGACATTTTTGACAAAATCTACTAAATAGAAAAACAATTGTGCTCAACTGTTCAACCGCAAAAATTTTGCGTAAGACAATGCAGCACACTTTTTGACATGTTTTGCGAGAGATGACAGCGAATAAATTGTTGAATCCATAATATACACATTATACACTATAGTAATATAGTATATATAGTACATACATTTAGTGTATATTGAATCCATAATATACCACGTTATACATATATTCGTCCACACTAGTATGTGTACAAATTAATGAATTTATGAAATTAATGAATAATTAATAACCACAATGAGGAGCTTCTCAATATGTATCACGCGTGTCAATTTGAGAATTCAAAAGAGCATCCTTGTCACTAACAGTTATCAAAAAAATAAATAGAAATTCTATCACCAGAATAGACATACCATACCAGTGAAAGATTATGATTTTGTAGTGAAACATGTAACGCTTTTTTAGCTAATCCTCGCAAATTTTTGGCTGAATCAGAAACCGTATTAAGATCCTTCAATATACATATACATACATAATCCCCTCCTGTCTCAATTAAGCAAATTCATTCTTTCAAGGTAAAATATGGCGTAATAGATGAAAGCTAATGTTTTGTTTTTTTTTTACTGAGGAAGCCTCAGCCAGAAGTTAAAAATCTGCGTGTAGAAGGTGGAAGACTAACCTAAAGGATAACGGGAGGTCATGGGGTCAAACTAGGAAAAGCCAGCTTCCAACAGTGTATTTGCCGGAATGGCGGATACAAAGTATGGTCAGGAAGAGTTCAGCCGTCTCACTTGATCGGATGCTTCATCCCGAAAATTTGCCCTACAACAGTAAATGCAATGATAACATGTTGGGAGATGATAAAGTTTCAATTTGGGCCTTATACTTATGAAAACCAAACAGGGTCATTGTCGTCCAGGACGTTCTAGACTTGGAAGAATTTGCATAGGAGCCACAGCGTTAGCTTGGTAAGCATAACTTGTTTCGTCCATTGTTTCTAAAAAATTGCTCCTGATGTAACTATTATTTATACATATGACACCTGGAAGTCTTAATTGAGATGTCTTCAATGGTACAAAAATTCCAAAACGCTCTGTGTTCTACAATTGCGGAGATGCAAATTTCACAATGAAAGCATTTTGCGTACCAAATAAATAGCACGCATGCTGATGAACATTTACGTTAAATCCTTTTCGGATGGTATTGTGGTTTACGCTTACATACTTTAGTCAATTATACCCCTGCCCATTACGCTGTGGCTGTACGAATGTACCAATATGTTTAAATGAGCTCATTACCCAATTTGGCCAATATAATATACATGTTAATACATATTACAGTGTAGATTGCATTATTATTGTTTATTATTACTTGGTTTTATCCATTAATTTAATAGATATAGAATTGAATCCGATAAGCTTTGGCAAATAGAAGTAACGGAGTTGTTTTAATTCGACGGATAGAATAAGATTAACGAGAAGCCAATGTGGAATGATGCCCTTTGCCAGCCAGCCAACCTTAGCCATTAGCAGACGGAAGAACGAGTTCGGCAAGCTTGCAGGTTGGCATCACACCAACCACTGCAGCAATCAAGACATGACGCGCATCTTGCGCCCGGTCGTAGGCATGGGTCATCTATGCGGAAGGACCCGCCAGCTTCCACGTTGTCCCACAGAAATGCTCCCAGTAAGGTCAGCATCAGCGCAGTCACGACCAGGAAGTAGGCAGACCTCCATGGACAAGAACCAAGACAAAATCATCATTTATTACTACTCGGTTACTTCACGCTTCATGTCAACCAAGCATAGTGGTGCGACAGCACACTACGACACTGATATTTGTATGTACTGATGCATTGTAATTTTTTTTTTTTTGTAATAGCAAAAGAAAAGCAGGATTTGAAAGTACTTGACGAACGATGCCATGCTGGGGGAAAAACTTAGGCGAAAATACCGCTTGACACAAATATCAATTTAATAATTTTTCCTAGCAAAGTAGGAAGGAATTTATTCCCACTTTCGAGTTTCCGTTCGGTTTATTTGCGACCACGGGCTATATGTCTTGGATTGATGATTTTGAAATGGTTGGCCGCGATATGATGTGTCCGCCGTTTTATGGAGCAAAGAGCACCCAACGCGTTTGGGGGATCCTGACACAGCGAAGCACGTAACATCCTACGAAGAAAGCCCACGAAGTCGTTAAAGAAAGAAAATCACAATGTAGCAAGACAATGGTTGGAGAGACGAGAGACCCTGAACATTTTATAACATCTTGACTAAAGGCCATAGTGACAGCACAGGGAAACATGCAGCAGACGCTTTTGACAACAAATTTAATATCTGGCATTGTAATTCCTGTTCATTTTCATACAATAACTGCGCCGTTGAAGATATTATTTGTGAGGACAATTTGATTCCAGAAAGTGGAGGCCACATACCCATGGATCTACCGAATATTGATGCAAATACTACTTTAGCCAATTATACGCCTGATCATTACGTTGTACGGGCGTATCAATATATTATTTAAAAGAAATGAGCTCATCGTGTCAACACTCAATTCGACCAATGCTAATACATACATATTAGTTCAAAACAAAAGTGTAAGTTCGGGCATGTACACAGATACACATGGATGTTGTTTCATCAATATAATTCCGTTTTAATATAATTGTCATTATCATTACAAACCAGTTAAAGCTGGACGTTTTAAAAGGTATTGGTAAGACTTATCCATGCTGTCACTATTGTCTTTAGTCAATATGTTATAAAATGTTCAGAGTTTCTTGAAGCATTGACTTGCTACATTGTGATTTTCTTTCTTCGAGTCTTTATGCTGTTTTTTTAAAAAATACTTTGTGCTTCTCTGTGGTGATCCACAATGCCATCCACATCATCAATGCAACCATTTCGCCATAAATCCAAGCCATATAGTACATTCTCCGAAAGCAACAGAAAGAAACCTCAAATACTTCGACATTAAATTCATCCTTTGTTCCAAAAATGGTTAAATCGACATTTGCAGTCATTATCTATTCCATGAATTTTATTGATATATGCAGACTTAAAACAGAATTTCTGTTCTGCCATCCAATCCCTATTACACACATGTATCGGTTGCATCATTTTCCTTTTAATTCCCCTCGCCAAGGACGATGAACAATTTCTGAAGCAATAGGCACAGCATTAAGGCATATTAAAGACGATTCCATTGTGACCAGCTCTTCGTTCTAACTGGTGGAGACATTTTATGACTTTGGCACAATTATGTACTTTATATGGTATGGAGGAAAGAGAGGAGGAAAGAGAGAAAGAAAAAGGAAGCCTGAAGAGAGGACAAAAAGAAAGGAAAAGGTAGTTAAAAAGAGTGAATACAGGATGAGAAACGAGACACAATGGGAGGAGAGAGACAAGACCGAGAAGAAATCCCATGGGAATGGGAGGGAGGCGGACAGATGAGAGAGAGCGAGACAAATGGAAGAAGACAAAACGAACGGTATCCCAGATAGTGAGACAACAATTATTATGATTAAACCCCATTCCAAACAATATTGGTGGTTTATGCAGGACTATTAGGATACTTAACAATAATGATGAACTCCGTTTTGGAAATTAGTTCGTCTGCAGCGTCGATTTTACAGTACTAAAGACCATCCTTGGTCCAGGGTAAAGTCATAGCAGACAGCCATACCGATTAAAGTACGTGCGTTTGCATGAAAAAAAAAGCAATTTTCGACAAGAATAGCCTTATACGGCTTTCTTGTTTCACGAGTGGTCCTACTTATTTTTGTAGGATCAATGCGTAATGTGGGGATATCGAATTAAGAGAATTAAAGGTTTTGGTGACTTGTGTGTACATATGTATACTGTTTGATTATTGAACGTAATCTCCATGTGTACTTTCTCTCGCTTTCTCCGTATTCCTTACTTCCCCCGAGGTATGGATGAAAGTCAAGTCCAAGGAATTGGAGGTTGACAAAAGGAGCGAGACGAGGAAAGAAGGGGGAAAAACAAATATGGGGGGGGGATAGGGAAATGATTTGGCAGATTTGGCCATAATTTGAAAGGCGTGTATTTGTAAACATGTGTACTTTTTTTCCCAAGCCAAAATGATCATGAACTTGTCGTGATTAAGCTTTTACCCCGTGTTCAGACTTTCCTTTTGACGCGCGCTTGCTGTAAAAATGAAGGGAAATACATCCTTCGTCGACTTT